>VXAL01002516.1:2479-18466 GCA_013399475.1 Chauna torquata
ATTTTATATTTATTTTTCTCTCCTCACTCTAGGAAAGCAGTAAGTGCAGGTTATAAACTAGTAGCACGCCAAATCAGGATCTTAAAAATATTGACTTGCAGAAAGAACAAATCCTGTAAAATGAAGTTTGTTTTTTCCTAAGTCAAGTAGTTCAAGATCACCAGACAAAAATTTATGGCTCTTACAATTATTAGTTTTAAATATCTGATTTACATGAGATTTTCAAAGTATCTATAGACACTGCATATAAACATTCTGCTTCAGAAAGAATGGGGAGAAACATGGGCAAAAGAAGGTGAAGTTCCAGTCTTGATTACCTTTCATTACAGTTCTGTTCTCAATACAATCCCTCACAAAAGTCTTCTGCTGTAAATATAGGGAAGTAGATTTATTTTCAATAGTTATTTAGTTATCAAACTTTACTAGTGTGAAAAATAAGTAGAAGTATCCTTTTTTTTTTTCTTCCTAATTAGTATAGTCTTTTCATATGCAGATAGGGTAAGATGATTTGATTCTACAAAAATCAACATTTCATGTATTTATATCAATTAAGTATTACTGACTCTGCTTTACCTGTCAGTAACACAGGCTTTCCTAATTTACTTTATTTTATATCCTGCATCGTTTTCCTCTTTTGGTCTTGTTTGCTTTTCTTCTTTCCCTTACTTTCTATCCAGAACATTTTTGCTTGCCTATTTTTTTAATTTCTTTCAAATAGTCAGAAGAACAGACTATATAGTATGTTTAAATAGGTGATTTATTACCTGATTTCCTGGTAGTAAGCCCTGTATTTTGTAAGTGGAATTTGACCGAATGTAAATTCTCCAGCTGTGTTTATTAGTTGGTAGTAGTTTGTTATGTTCTCAGTTTGCCAGATAGCATAATGTCTGCTTGCTTTTGAGATAAAGGTAAAATAATTATTTGTGAAGTGTACAAATATATTTGCTATGCGTTTTCACTATCAGTTGGGTTTTCACTATCATTTAGAAAAACTACAATCTTTCCATGTTCATACTGTCTTCATAAAGTACATTCAAATAAACAAACAAAAAAAAAATGATACTTACAGAATAAAAGATTGTATATATTTTGTAACAATGTAAATCAGGAGAGTAAAATAAAAGTGAAAACAAAGGTTATAACCATGACTTACTCCTAACTGTCAGATTAGACACATCATCAGATATAAAAAATGGTTCAATTTTCTTCCCAGACTCTCTTTGTTTATTTATTTCATAGCTAATGCTAAAGTCTTCTAGGTACAGTTCAATTTCATATTCGTGCAATAAAAAGACTAGTGAACTCTCTGCTTGTTTGACTTCTTGATCTTCTTTTTGTGTTATTGATGTAATATTTTGCTTTCCAGTTTTCTGTGTATCTCCTTTGTCTTTCTTACATTCCCAGGTAGTCTCAGTCCAAACTAGCTGCAGCCACTCTCATTACTGGCTTGCAAAGTGATTCCTTAGACTCAGTGATAAGGACAACATCATCAGCGTACCTGACATTACAGCATTTGCTTCCTCTAATTTGAATTCCTCCATTGTAACCATCAAGATGAATGTGCATTACCATTTCAGTATAAATCCTGAACAGATGCAGTGGCTTAATGTAGCCCTGCTGAACTCCTTCTCAGATGTTAAAACTCTCTGCTGTTCCTTTTGTTGCAGCTGCTGCTTCCTGATGATATTAAAGTTGGGTCAGCAAATGACCACACTGTAAAAATGTTAGTTGACTATAGATTTGACTAGAAATTAAGTGGAACAGTATGTAGGATTCTTCATATAATGCACTGTCTTTTCTTTATTGCGTCCCTTCTCCTTTTCATATTACCTTAGCAATTAAATCTAGCATCTGATTTTATTTTTATGTATCGCCACTTTTTGTTATTAACCAAATTCTCAGTTACGTCTGAAAAGATTTTAGTGACACAAAATATTTGTTCTGTCAGAAATGGATTTGGGGGGCAGGGGTGGGGTGTGTCAAAGACTATGACCAGCAGAGAAAAGGCAAAGGATGTATTATGGGAGGATATGGTTGTATCAGCTGAGTCAGGACCTGTGCATACTGACCTTTTCCCTAATCCAGCAGTCCTCCATCCAAAATTCCTTGGAAGTATGATCATAGAATCATAGAATGGGTTGGGTTGGAAAGGACCTTAAAGATCATCTAGTTCCAACCTCCTGCTATGGGGAGGGATGCCACCCACTAGATCAGGGTGAGATTGCCTCCCAAACCAGATTTCACCACCAGGATACGCGAGACTTCAGAAACAAGGCACCTTAGTGAAGCATCAGAAAGGAAATCAGTATAACCGTTTTTAGTATATTTATTACAGAATTTTCTTTCTTTAAATCCACTGTTGAAATCAGAAAAAAAATATTTACTGCAATCAGTATATTTCAGTGTAGCTGGTCCACTTTAGAAGAAGGAAGTGAAATGTGGAAGGCCTTTACCAAGAGGTTCTGCTGTGACTCAGTTTTTGTCCCAGCCTCTGCTTCCTTATGCAACAAACCTATTTTTAAAAGCTGGTTCAAAATATCTCCAGAAGATATATCCAATCTCATTTTAAAAATGTCAAGTTCCATGAATTCACCATACATGTTGGGATGATTTTGAGTATGTAACAGACCTCACTAGTTAGATACTGCGTATAATTTTGAAACTTTTCTAGAGAAAATTTCTCCAACTTCCTTTGCAGCAATGTAATTATGTTGTTTTGTGCTGTTATCGGCAAGGTCTTGAAAAACACCAAAGTACTAAATGTCGTCTTTTCAAGTGCAGGTACTTTTACAGTGAATATTAATGAAGCTTCTCTTTAAAAACTCACTTGGGTCAAAGTTTTAAAAATACATTATTTTCCTATCACATAGATCTCTTCTGTGACCTTTACATTATACTCTCTGAGATTGACACAAACCTGAAGGGAGGACTCTGAAAGAACAAAGTATGCGGATAGCAGTCTCAACATTTAAATACTGAGTAAAGATAGTTTCTCTTTTATTCAAAATCATTTTTTTATATATTCAAAATTGTGTTGCTATTTTTTCCCCAGATAATCATAGACAACACTATAGAACATTTACCTGTGTTTCAACACCTTCAGGATTGAATCTACTTAAACAAATTAGATCATGCTGTTGCATAATCCACCCTCATTCTTCATAATCCTACAAATGGAAGTAGCAACTATTCCTTATTTCTAACCAATTTATAAAATTGTTCAATACATTTATACCAAAAACTCACAGAATCACAGAATTACAGAATCACAGAATGGGTAGGGTTGGAAGGGACCTCTGAAGATCATCTAGTCCAACCCCCCTGCTGAGTAGGGTCACCTAGAGCTCTCTCCAGTAAGCACTGCTAGACAATGTCTGGGTCACTGATACCTAATCATTGGCAGATTTCTAAATATAGTAGGTTGGCTACGAATTCATCTTGCATGTTCTCTGCTACTTATAATACAAATTTTTCAAATTGTAGTTTCATGTGCTATCATGCCAAATGCCATGAAGAAGTGTAAATATACTATAGCAATACGATTACTTGTATTGGCATAATTTATAACCCAGTCAGGAGAAAGACAACAGATTTGTTTGACAAGACCCTTATTCCTGAAAACCATGATGGCTGTCATTATTACTCTCTTTTTTATTTTTTATTTTTAGTTTTTAGTGGTAAAGCCACTTTTCCATTTTATTGTATATGGTCACTACCAGGCTGAGGTTTTACAGCTTCCTAAGGGAAAAGCTTTTAATCTCTTTTCTTTTCTTTTCTCTTTTCTTTTCTTTTCTTTTCTTTTCTTTTCTTTTCTTTTCTTTTCTTTTCTTTTCTTTTCTTTTCTTTTCTTTTCTTTTCTTTTCTTTTCTTTTCTTTTCTTTTCTTTTCTTTTCTTTTCGGAGGGTGGAATATGATATTTATATAATCTAGATTGTTTAGTTGGATAAACTGTGTATCTGGGAATTGAGAATGACTGGTAACTTTTACAGTCTCACTGACTGAGCTGGCTACCTCTGTAGCTGCTTTCTATATAGAAACTACCATGCCAACTTCCATTTCACCTAAAGCAACTTTCACCAGAGTTTCTTCCCAGGTGTTTTACCTCACCCACATCATGAAAATAAGAAATATTTTAGCAGTTGGGGGTTTGTTGCTTTTGTCATTTTGATGCAATCATTTATTCAAATGATCAGGACTAGTACTAGCAGGAATATTTTCTACTTTAGAATTTCTTTATCCATCTTTCAGGTGATGCAGCTTCTCAAAAATTTTTCAGCAAACATGTCGCTAAAAATCTTTCCAGTTAGATGAACACATACAGAAGTATTTCTGCTAGGAGAGCTATTTTCTTTCTCTAGAATACTTCAGCTAAGCCATGGAAATCCCTTTTCAACCATACAGCCATTATCAAACAAATATTTTAAAATCAACTACTTTGGCTGGAAATAACTCAAATGACTCTAACAGCAGAAAGGAGTGCAGTAGCAGCAGAAAACTGGGATTTGCTGAGCCTTTGAATTTATTTGTGCCTTTATTTAGACTATGATAAACAGTGTCAGTTTATATCCAGCTGACTCATTATTTCTGACTAACTCTCCTGTAGTTTCTGGAGGTGAAGTTCTCCTGATTATTGTTGGAGCAGGTGTGTCATTTTTCATAGAATCGTAGAATCATAGAATCATTTAGGTTGGAAAAGACCTCTAAGATCATCTAGTCCAACTGTTAGCCTAGCACTGCCAAGTCTACCACTAAACCATGTCCCTAAGTACTGCATCTCCATGTCTTTTGAATACTTCCAAGGATGGTGTCTCAACTACTTCTATGGGCAGCCTGTTTGAACGCTTCACAACCCTTTCAGTGAATAAATTTTTCTTAGTATCCAACTTAAACCTTGCCTGGCACAACTTGACGCCTTTTCCTCTTGTCTTATTGCTTGTTGCTTGGGAGAAGAGACCAACCCCCACCTCATTGCAACCTCCTTTGAGGTAGCTGCAGAGAGTGATTGTATGTGTAATTTTACAAGGGCTGTTGATTTAGATTAGATGTTAGGAGGAAATTCTTTACTCAGAGAGTGGTGAGGCACTGGAACAGGTTGCCCAGAGAAGTTATGGATGCCCCACCCCTGGAGGTGTTCAAGGCCAGGTTGCATGGGACCCCGGACAACCTGATCTAGGGAGGTTGGAACGAGATGGTCTTTAAGGTCACTTCTAACTCTATCCATTCTATGATTCTATGATTATGCACTTCTAACGTTAAAATTTTGTGAGTGAGAGAGTCTGTATTTAACAGTATATTTAGTACTTTTTTTTTAGATTTTTATCTCATGCATATAACCTCAAGCATATGTATATATTCACACATACATGTGTATGTAGTTACACTGGAAAATGTTGGTATTTTTCTCTCTGTGCTGTTTTCATGCTTGCTTACCATAATAAACCAGGTCACATTTAGATATATTCCAAGAAGTAGTCAATTCCGAAAAAAAAGCTGCAAAGATGCTCTATGGATTGATAGCATGGTCTTTTTGTTTATTTATTTATTTATTTTAATCTTGTTATCATTTAATGTCAAAGTCTTTGTTTACACAGTAGTGCACTACTTGCTTTTGGAATCTGCACTATTGCAAACTGGTTTGTGGTCTAAGTACCATGGACCTTATGAAGAGTACAGACATACTGTTGTGCACTAGTCACCTCTTCTAGGATGTATATTTCAATATGTTTTGTTAAAAACAAAAAAAAACAAAACAAAAAAAAAACAGCCCGTGACTATTAAAGAGATGATCAATACATGTCTGGGTCTTTCTGAACCTCAGTGTCTATAGTGAGAGTGGAACAATGGGAAGACCAAAGACTGGCACTAAGTCACTATTAGAGCACTGCATGGTGATTCAATTTCATGAAGCACTGTGGACCTCCTGGGGACAGGAACTACACTGTCAGGGAAACACATGTTTCCAGTTTTATGCAATTGCCTAGCCAAACTAAATAAGCAAAATATGGAATTCAAAATGAATCTATTAATAGCAAGTAATTAATTACTAGCTTGACTATAGTGTATGAACCATTCTTTAAAATCTTTGCCACCTCATGGTTTTGAAAGGAAATGTTGTGTTAGCTTTGTGGTCCCAACGTAACAGAATACTATTAATTTCAAAACAAACTGATGTATTGAAATTCCTGTTGAATCGCTAACACCAGAGTATTAAGTCATTCCCAGTCTGAGGCTAATGTTGAGACTACATCTGCAATGCTCATGAGGGCTGTCTTTCTAAGTGTTTGGTGGCAAGCGTAGATAATATTTTTTTCCCTCTGCAGTACTTTGAAGGAAACATTCCAGTATGATTCATGCCAGTGACTTCAAGATAAAAAAAGCTGATAATTGTGACCAGAAGCCGGCTTGATTCACACAGCTGCATAAATATGAACTAATTAGTGCACAGTGCAAAGCTTGAGAGTTGTGAGACTTTAAACTGTCTGTTCCCTTGACAGTGCAAAGCTTGAGAGTTGTGAGACTTTAAACTGTCTGTTCCCTTGGAAGGTAATAAGTTGTATATTGACTCTGTGCTTTGGGACGGAGAGTATGCTGTCAACAAATCGGTGAAGTTTGAGAGTATTGTTCCAGAAGCACAGCATTTCTCCTGCAAATGGCAGGGGAGTTTATATCCTGGATCAGATTAGTGGCCTGTCAAGGTCAGTAATCTCTGTAAGAGACTAAATAGTTCTGCAAGAGGTTGAGTATCCACTCTGTAAGAGAAAATCATTACTAAATGACAGTGAATATATTTACACTGTAGGAGAATATTTCCACTTATTAGAAAATAGCTTATGCCTGGAAGTTTAAAGCCTCTATCCCTTAATGTTTCATCTCTTAATTCCAGTTTATTTTCAATTTTTAGTGTTGTGTTCAGGATATTGAAGCCCCAGATCTGGTTGTGAGATAAGAGCAGTAATATTTCCATAGTTTTGCTGCTATCCATAAATTATTTCACAAATAAGTAGATGTTTTACAACAGATGGAATTCATATCTTTTTTAAAACTTTTAAACTGCAAAATACATCAATCAACTCTCTAGGTATTTTTTTGTGATAGATTGCTTTGAACGATGGAAGTTAACTCAAATTTAATCAAAAGAGAATCTCTATGCAAATTTAAAGAAATGAAGTTGGATAGTAAACAACTTGCATTTGGATATGGAAAATAACGTTTTAAATGCAAAGATTATATATTGTGTAATTCACTTTTAGAAGACATTTGGAAACAGGACTTGAAAACACCATGTCTCATGTCAAACAAGGTTACTTGTGAAGCTGTTTTGAAATGAATGTGAATATGGGAGTTCAAATCACTTGAGCACCTCTTTCTCTGGCTCTTCTACACAGGAGTTTATTAAGTGTTTGGCTGTCTATGTGCTATGCATTTATGAAAGGACTGAACCCACAGAACTCGACTGAAACATTTTAATTTTCTATACAAGGCTTTAGATCAGACCCTGCATCTTTAGAATAGAATCTGCAAATTCCAAAATTAAAAGCATATGATAGAATTGCATGATTTTTGTGTGTTTTTTCTTTATTTTTTTTAAGTTATAAAATGAAAAAAAAAAAGACTAATTTCGTAAAAGAAAAACAAAACAAAAAAATGAAACAGCTATTTATGTTTGCACAAGCAAACTCTTCCAAAAACAGTTGATGTTGTAACAAATAAAGCTGGAAGTCTTGCAAAATAATACATATTTCATATCACACCAGTAACTGTTATTTTCTATTAGGGACTTTGCCATAGGATCAGTGACTTTCCTGTCCTAAATTGAGTTTCTAACGCCATGAGAAAGGTACTAATATGATAAAAGTCATATAGTATTAGCGACTTTCTATCATGTTGGTGATGTGAATTTTTATTGTATTAACAAAAACAGAATTCCAAATTACTATAGCAACTGACCAAAATGACAAAAAAGCTCTTATAAAATCAATTGAGAACTCTATATGGATAGTCAATTCAGTGTGACTCCCCTGTCTGTACCTCTAAATACAGTGGTTGTTTTTTTTTTTTTTTTTTTAATTTTTTGTTTGTTTTTTTTTAGTTTAGTTTTGTTTTGTTTTCCTCAGAAGCACATATTTTTGTCTCATATTGCAGAAGGATTGTCAGTGCCCTCTGGAATAATATGTGTATATGAATTTAATTTTTACTCAGTCAGTAAAATGTTAAGGAACTGTTAATCATGAACAAGTATGTTAATGAATTCATTAACAAATCTCACAAAAGTCACTGTTAATTAAAATCAGCTACAAAATATTATCTGTTGTCTTTCTAAACATTTGCTCTGTTTCAGCTCTTACATGGATGGAAAGATTTTTTTTTGTGGCAAGAACAACTGCCTGACATGAGTTTTTTTTTAGGTTGTAAACAACGTATTGGTTGTTTATGTGAGAAATAAGGAAAAAGGTCACTTCGTAGTAACATTGAAGGAAATACTCAAAGTACAAAATGTCATGTGTTCTTTGTAGCATAATTAACCAGCAACTATTCATCTGTATTTGATGTGTAACACCGCCAGTCATATAAGGATCACATAATCCAAAAAAGCAGCTGTTCAATAGAGGAAAGTTTTACTTAAGATTTTTCTTATTGCAGTAGCTCATCATAGCGTGCATTAAATGTTTTGCGTTGCTCACTCATTCTGGTCTTCTGTATGGTGAACTTCATTTTGAAATGGAGAATGACTGATGAGGTGGATGTGTTTGGTGCTGGCTAACATATTACAGCATTCTATTTTTATTACAAAATCTTGTTCTCATTTACATAGTCTAAGCCAATATTGAGTGAATGTATGTGTGTGCATGGACGTTTGTATGTGCAGACATATGGGTGATACATGCTATACTAATACACATTCCTCCAAACTTTGGCTTCTTATTATTCTTCCTGTTTTGGCTGAGAAACTATTTCTATCAGCTACCAGCTGGAATCCTTCTGTTACTCAGAAAGTTCCAGATTTCTGCTCCTATTCCCTCCAAACAGCTTGGAAATGTAAGGAAAGAACACCTCCTGGGTTGCCAGAAACGAGATTCCAGTTAGAATAAAAATCTCACAAAGTTTGAGAATGAGTAAAATGGTCTGGGTTTTCCCATAAATTCTGATATTGGAGCATTACTTTAAAACAATTTGAAGTTTGCTGTGTTGAAAAAGAAATATGCTCTAGCTCATTAGAAATATTTATGAATTGGATTTTATGAATGGAAAGGAAAAAACTGCCATAATAACAAGGTGAGATATCCTAATTCTCTGATTTCTAAATGGCTTTCCCTGGTCATCCTCAAAGTCCTCCACTGGGATGCTCTGTTACAAGGTTTTGCAAGTCCCACTTGCAGAAGGCTTTTGATTGCCAGTTCCTCATTTTTTTACACTGAAGTTTTCTGCTAAATGATCTTCAATTTTTTAATACTGACTTTCTCATGCATGTTCACATATGCATATTCTTCACTCCTCCCTTTGCCAGAACTCCTTTATTAATGTGCTGTTTTGTATGTCCCTTCTTGAACTTTCTGTCCTTGAGACATTTTGTCAGACTCTCACAACTCCTGCTAGTTTAACAACCTTTTACAGATTGCTTTGCATTCTCTAGTAGTGCTGTCATGCTCCCTCCCTTTAGCCAGATGCATGGTGGGTGTTGGGTTTCTGAGGGAAGGAGCTGTTGTCTAGTTTCTTTATATTCCTTTACACTCACAACATACACAACATAGTTCTATGAGAAATTAGAAATGTATTGCAGTTATGCATGTATGTAAAATTATACAGTGTGATTTTTCAGTGTCTTCAGACAGCATGAATATAATCCTCATTTCACACTCAACAGTCATTACATGGCAAGTCACATCTACTGTGATGAAATGCAAGTATGCCAGTATTATTATCTGAAGTTATAAATATTTATCTTGAGTCTGAAATTTCTGACCTCCACAGAAATACCTAGGTAGTAGGTTTTTTCTTTTCCTAAATGAGGAAAAGTGTATATGTTCCATCATCACCACATGTATCTACATCTTTCTCAGAATAAGTCTCTTTTGGAAGTAATGTCATGAAAAGTAATAGCTCTGTAGTTATCAAAGTTACTCAGAAGTACAGAGTAGAAAAAGAAATTAATTGCATTCAGAATAACCCTCACCTCCTAAGTATTCAACTGTTGAATTAATATTTTGAAAACTATTAAAGCAAGGTAACCCGCATTACTTTTTGTATGTAAGCCACATATTAAACTACTATGTAAGCCACGCACTAAACTAGCACGTAAGCTACTTATAAAACTACTATTAAAGCGATGTAAGACACATTCTTTCCACATTACATTTTAGCAATATCTTCAGCAGGTAGCCACCCCATAATTAGATAAGGATCTAAAACATTCAAAAATTAAAAAAAATAATAATAATAACAACATCAACAGAAAAACTATTTGCGAAGCTGAATACAGAAACTTATACCTAAAATATAGTGTTGTTTTAACTGACAGCCATAGTTTTACAGAACAGGGAGCAACACATCCTGTGTCAGAAAGCAAACACACATAAGCCATAGACACTTTATTATATTACAACACCATGGTTATACTTAAGAACGAAAAATAGATTTAACGAGTTCAGAAATCTTCATATTCTCTGGGCTTAGAAATTTCAAGAGGGCTATCACTTATATCTTTGCTGTATTGTTACTTGTTGATAGCAAAATTTTGATTTGTTATTTTAATGACAATGTGAAATGCAAGAGAAACATACAGAAGGGGAATATGAGATGTAGAAGTAAATTAATGCAATCTGTAATTTGTATAAGGTGTAGTGCATTTTCTCAGTATACCTCAGTATTGATGGTGCCATAAAATTGTAAGTAAGCCTATAATACCATCTTTTTAAAGAAGTTCATCCAGAGATAAGGATATTTATGAAGCAGTTTACTCCTTGATCTGTAAAAATCTACTTCCAACAGAATGGAAAGTGCAGAAGTAAAGTATCTGATCAAACAAAAGGTGGTGAACAAGACATAACATAGTTCTTTTCTGATTTGTGAGAGCAGTTGCTCAACCGCAAAATATAATTTGATTTGTTTGTGAGTTCTTTTGTAATATCTACATCTTACATCTTATTTCTTACAGTTTTTGTAAAACTAGATAATAAACCCTAGCATATTGAAGACAAAACGCTACAAGAAAAGAAGAGAATGTTACAATTGATGTATCAGCCTGGAGACAAATATATAGCTTTCTTGTAGCTATATATTGTCCTATCGTCCCTATTGGGGTCCTAAGTTGTAGGACCCCAATGGGACAAAACAGCCCATTATCTGTACAAGATGAAGCATTTTGCAAACATGAAATATTCAGTCACAGATAAAGTCATTATTAATCTCTCACTGCTAATATTCACTGGTCAAGTGTCATGGTTTTGGCTGGGATAGAGTTAAATTTCTTTATAGAGGCTCACACAATGTTTTGGATTTTCGATGAAAATAATGGTGATAACATGTTGATGTTTTTAGTTGGTGCAGAGTAGTCCTTGCAGAGACTCAAAGACTTTTCAGCTTCTGGTGCTGCCCTGCCAGTGAGGAGGCTGGGGGTGCACAAGAAGCTGGGAGGGGACACTGCCAGGACAGGTGGACCGAATTGACCAGAAGGATATTCCATACCAAAAGGCATCATACTCAGCAATAAAAGCTGGGGTAAAGAAGGAGGAAGGGGGGGAAGCAATAAAAACTGGGGTAAAGAAGGAGGAAGGGGGGGACGTGGGGAGTGATGGCGTTTGTCTTCCCAAGATACCGTTACGCACGATGAGCCCTGTTTTCCTGGAAGTGGCTAAACACCTGCCTGCCCATGGGAAGGAGTGAATGGATTCCTTGTTTTGCTTTGCTTGCACACGCGGCTTTTGCCTTCCCTAGTAAACTGTCTGTATCTCAGCTCATGAGTTACTGAACTTTTACCTTTCTAATCCTCTCTCTCATCCCACCTGGGGAGAGTGAGTGAGCAGCTGTGTGGTACTCAGCTGCCTGCCAGGGCTAAACCACAACATCATAGTAATACTGCCAAGAAGTTCCTGCATTGGTTGTGTAGATTTTGAGTGGCTCCCTCAAGCTGAGACATCAGCACTGGTCCTTTTTGCTTTTGCCTACAGATCCTCCCTTTTCCTTTTGCACAAGCTTGATGGTAGGATATGCTTTGTGTGTAGATCTGATGTTTTTAAAAAGGTAACAGATGTTTGTGGAATAGGTATCCCGTCACTAGCTGTACACCTTTGTTGGGAAAATATATTAATAAAGGAAAAGATAAAAGATATAATAGAAAGAGCCATTGACATGTCAAATGTTCCCATATATTTCCTGATGCATTTCTTCCTAATATCAAGATAAGGGTCTGACCTGGTCCAGCACTGGGTTATCAGGTTTAATTTGTTTCCATATGTTTGTCTCTCTGGTGACATAACAGCTATTTGTAGTTGCCATCTGAACTGAAAAGATAATGTGCCATTTTTTGTTTGTGGGACTGGTGGTATCACTGGGGAGCACAGTTTTAGTATGGACAGTATAAAAAGTCATTTGCCCTGGAGGTCTTCATGAGAAGGATGACAAACGAGGTGATGTCAGCATGCTGCTGCTCTGCATAGCAGCACTACATGCTACTTAGCCAGGACAGTGCTGGGGATAGCCTGATGGAAGGCACAGTCCAGGAATTGCCTCCCACCAAGGGATTGTCACAGCCAACAAACGAGCTCATCATTGAGGGAGGGGGAAAACAATACATTTACAGACTGCAGCTCCACAAAATGACATCCTGGCTTGATGTTATAGAAGCTCCCCTCCACTACACACATCCGCTTTTCATGGGAGGTGTATTTCCTGAAGACACAGAGAATTTTCTAAGCGCGAGCCCACATGTTTGCAGATCCCAAACTTTGCAGAAAATCTGTGTCTTTCTGAACACTACAGGGATAAATACCATCTACTTTCAAGGACCAGTTCTGGAAGAAAAAAATAAAAGGAAAAAAAGGAATTTTTGAAAGACAAATCCAGATACAAAAATAGAATTATGAGAATACTTTTTATACTTATTATAGATTCTATGATCTATTGCATCTTTTGACATATTAGATGGGTTTGTAATATTTGCAGTAACTCCTGATGTATATTTTTTTCTCCTTAAAACATGCCATTTTATTATAAATTCTTGTTGTATAAAACAACATTTGAAGACATGAAGGCAAATATGTTTACAAGAAATGTTGTACGTGAAGGCCACTAGCAGGTCTACAGACTGTGTCAACTGTATGTAAGCTAGGGTTATAAAGCTTCTACAAACCATATTCCATAGACTATGCAAGTAAAATTGTTATTAGAGCTCTTGCAATAATAGAAACAAAGAAGACCTATTGTAATCAAATTACTCTAATAATTGGGGAATCTTTACTCACTTTGTATTGCCTTCATAAAAGCACACTGTCCCAAGTAAAATGAAATGCAAAATGTGACAAAGTACAGTAGGCACCATTATGGTTAGAGGATAATTTATGCTCTAAGTCATCATTCCCAGCAGGATGTAATTTCCCATTTAATGTAGGAAGAGTGTTAGGTATGATTCCATTCTCAATCTTCCATCCTTTACATGTCTGATTTTGATCTACAGGAATCTAAACCTATGCTGTACACAATTATTTAAAAATAGGTGGATGTCTTGCTTTGGAAGTGAGTTGCACTGTTTCTGCATTAGCTTCTGTCATTTTCTCCACTGATTTTGCGCCACCAGGACTTCTAATGAGGAAAGCACTAAAATAATGGACTTATTTCCCAAATGATGTTAAACTTTGCACATGCTAGCTAAACAGTGTCNAATTGTAGGCCAAAACATGTACATCTAATGGGCTTCCAGGTCTATGGAGGGGGTTTGAAAGAAAGTAACTTGTGGATTCTTGCTACTGCACCAACTGTACTGTCTTAGATTTTGTGATATAATATTTGGTAACCATAAGAATAATAAAGAATTGTACTAGGTACCAATATATGTAACCTGTCATTATCATGTCAGAGATTCAGAAAAGACTTGCATTTTCTACACACATTCCCATTCTCCTCAATGTGTTTCAAACAAGTACTTCTATGTCTCAAACTACCAGTTGACTTTTAAATAACATGGTAGATTTGGTATTTATTATGGAAACTTTAACTACTTGTAGTAATTAATGTTAATGAATAAATCTTATTAATGAACAGATATGTCAGGCTTAGTCTTTTGTTTTCACAGAAAATTTGTAATAGGAAATATTTTTATAGAAGATAGAAAATAGACAATTCTCTAGACAAAGTCCATTTCTGATAAAGCATCATGCCTGGTTCATTATAAATGGGAGCAGGAGCACATGGAGTGCTTATATGGAAGATGCAACTTGTTTGGAAATCTGATCCATAAAAGACATGATGGAAGAAATTATTCTTGTGAAATGCCATGGGACCCTATGACAGACAACATTGTCAGGTTCTAATAAATATATCTTTTTATTTTCTTTAATTTTGCTAAAAGGTGAATTGTGTTTTTTTGAAGAAAAGAAGTCTTTCTGAAGTCTGATATTATACATACTTCAGTGATAGCAGCTATACATAGAATGGTTTCTTCCAGTAATATATTTCTCATAATGAAGATTCTGCATCATAAGTGTAAATTGAGAATTGAGAACAACCACAATTCAAAAAGGAAAAACAAAACAAAACAAAACAAAACAAACAAACAAAAAAAACCCTCCACTTCTCAGACCTATGTCCTGTCTGCTGAAATAATACTAGAATGAAATGGGAAAAGTACATTACTGTAGCAAGTGGAGACATCTGAATATATACAGAGAGCTACATTGCATACTGACTCAGAAATTGCAATTTTCATGTGCACAGTCATGGCACAAATGTACACTCTTTTTATAGTACAGCTGCAATTTAGTAACCAAAAGTTATTACTAAACTTCGAGGAAAACTTCATTATTATGTAATTCTTAAGTTATTATTTCAATAATAAAAATCACCTTGCTTGTGGAACCAATTGCTTTTCAAAAGAGTTGAAGATGAGCATTTAATTTATCAATTAGGTTTTCCCCAAGAAATTTAAGAATTCAGCCAAGTTGTTGCTGTTAAATACTTGAAAAATGGATATCTAGTAACTACTGTCTGTAAATAGCAAAGATAAAATGGAAGATATTACCTTTAGATTGAATTATATTTAAGAAAACGGATTTCTTTGCACAAAACCATTGCCTACTGAAGTATCAGTACTCTTCACTCAGCATTCTCTCAGTGATGTATAGTTCAGCTAGGAAGTCAAGTTTAATTGGATTTTGATTTTCATTTATGCAAAACAGTTAAATCACCTTGCTACCAAATCAATAACTGTCAATTGTTGATGTCACTTTCCTTGCCAGAGACTCAAACTAAAATTCCATGTGTAATAGACAACATGTTAAGTAAACAGTGTTAACCACTTCACAGAGCCATTATGTTAATATATTGCTCTTCCTGGTTTATCAGATAGAATGAAGTGAACTGAGAAGTTTTTCATATATTAACTGTAAATTACACTTAGCTCAGCTAATAAAATTGTATTGTCACAGAACTGTTTTCCACTTCACATGCATTTGGGAGATTGAAATGTAAATTATTGTAAGCTACCTCTGTCTCTTTATAGATGTCTGAGCAAATGAAATTTACATGATTGAAAAAAATGAAAGTATGCTCTGGGGATACCAAGAGCTACCACTTATCCCACAATAATCATGGAATTTCAGAAGTAGAAAAAGACAGAGAAAAGCAGCCCTTAATCTCCATTGGCAGCTCTATAATTCCACTTCTATTTATGAAGATTTGTTAGAAATAAAAAAAATTTATGCTTTTTCCATCTTAGTTAAGGAAGCTAATCAATAAGTTGTAGTCTAATTTTATTTTATTTTACTTTATTTTATTTTA
>VXAL01002516.1:32028-44840 GCA_013399475.1 Chauna torquata
ATCATATTTATATGTATTATATTCATTACAAAAAAGTAAAAACAAGATAACACATTAACATATAAAGTTATACAAATACTTCTGGAACAATCTTTGATTGCTTTGTCATGTCCCAAGGGACCTGTAAAGAGGGAGATGCTTTATTTGGAGGTAGAAACTTTTTTTAATGCCTTTCATTTCCCAGATTTCTGAAACATAGGCAATCTGTTCTTTGGGAAAGATGTGTCTCTTTTTAATCAATAAGATGTAGTACATTTCCTTGCAACTACCAACAATATTCTCAGTAATGACCATTATTCTAGTGCTTTGTTTTTTCTTTAGGCCATTTTCTTGGTAACATAATGAATGTTGAATGGAATAAGTTTTTGTTAAAAAAAAATTCAGACTAAGTGCTCATGGAAAATGAAGGACTAGCATCATTTTGAGTAGGATATTTTATGCATCCAAACACTGTAATATTGTTTGTATTCCAGAATGTCAGCAAATCTGTTTTATAAATGTATTTCTAGGTCTGTAGTGAACAAAAATTTTTGACTAAGTATAGATGTATAGATTGTAACAGATAATAATTATTGCTATTTTTCTGTATTGTTCTCCAGCAATCTGTGTAAATCTGATGAACAGTGAATTTGGTCTGAAAAATATTAGTTTCTTGGTGAGTTAAAGAAAACAAAATTTACAAATATCTTGGTCAAAATAAAAAGTAAACCATTTCAAACACTGAGATATTTAATTAGAACTTTTTTTTTTTTTTTTAAAAAAGTTTTCTTTATGGAAATGTTATTTCTTCTTGAAATTTAAAAACAAAGCATATAGGTTTACAACTACCTCTTGTTATATTTCATTATGTATAAAAACAAGATGAGTTAAAGGAAATAGTGTTAAGAACTTGGAATAAGTTATGGACCAAAATAAATACATTAAGTTGGTCAAAACCAATATATATTTATTTTTAATTTAAACCCAAACATTGGAAAGACTCAGTTTCCATTCATGTGGAGTCACTTTCTCCCATTCCTTGTATTTGAAAAAAAATCCTTGTCTGCATTGGAGGTCTATCCATGGACAAACTTGTCATGCATTGAGGTGTAGAAACAGAAACTCAAAGCAATGCACTTGGCGTTACAAAAGATAAAAACTAAAGAGAGCAATCAGAGTAAAGAACTGAATGTGTGATTGGAGATTATTTTATTAGAATATGAATAATGATTAAGTTGTCATTCACAAGAAACTGCCATCAAAACAACTGGCAGAACTTTACACAGTAAGAGGATCCAGCAACATCTATAACAGAAGGTAGAGACAAGTTGACGAGTTATATCTCTTTTGAAAATTTGTTACCAACCAAAGGTTTTAGCTATTATCAGATTAAAATAAATAAATAAACAAATGTAGTATCATTTTGTATAGTCTTTACAGGAAGAGAAATTCCAGCATAATGCAGAAAGAACTGCATCTGGAAACCTCATCAAAAAGTGTTCTGTGCAGGTGGCAGCATGGTTGGTGCTGGCTGGAGGAGTCCACAAAACCCATGAAGAACATGTGTGCATGCTGTAGACAGACCAGAGCTCCTTACAAATAAACATTCAGTGGAGAGGATTAGCAACTGTTGCCAGCAAAATGAGAAGACTAACTCACATGAAGCAAAAGGCTGAGAATGGAGCATGAAGTCAAAGCCTTGGACTGGGCCAACAAGCTATTAGTTCCACAGCAATGACAATCAAAACAAGAGCCTGACTTCACAGACAGACAAGCTGGGGAAGAAATAAGCAGGAAAAGGTACCCATAAAAAAAAGTAAAGGAGTTATTTTTACTTTCCTTTTTTTTTCAAATTGTGAGAGCAGCATTTCATTTGTGTGATATTCATGAAGGCAGTGACAGAGAAATGTAACAAACAAACATACAAAACAAAACAGAAGAACAAAAAAGCAGATTTCCCTGAAATGAATATTTTAATACAATGTGATGTCACTTCTTAGAGTTTCTTTGGGTTCAAATTGGAAAAATATTGAGTCACCACATGAAAAACATCCTCCGCTGTGTGGAATTTGCACTCTGCTCCCCATTAGTGGTACAGAATCCATCTGAGAGACAGTGACTCTCTGTTACAGTTATTTGGATTGTTTAACCCAGAGGCAGACAAGCATGCATAGATGGAAGATTTTCTTACCCTTCCTTGCCTTGCCTTGCCTTGCCTTGCCTCACCTTGCCTTGCCTCGCCTTTCCCTGCCTTGCCTTTCCCTGCCTTGCCTTTCCTTGCCTTTCTTCTTGCCTTTTCTTTTATTGTCTCATCTTTTCTCATCTTTTCTTGTCTTTTCTTGTCTCTGAAGTTTTCAAATAAGCGTAAGAAGGGACGAATCCAATCCCACTGAGTTACTCTGCACATTTATTGAATGCCTTTATACTGAAAGAAGTTACATACATAGATGCTGCCAGGTTATTAAGATGAAGTTTAAAAAAGTCTGCTGTTGATGGATCTGTGATACCTTCTTTTGATATTCACTATATATTCAGATTATTCAAGATTCCACCTTTTTTTTTTGTTAAACAAGTATAGCCAAACACTCATAATTGTGAAATGAAATAGGCCAAAAATAAACTAAATGTACTTAGGCAGGAATTTGCAGACAGATTTATTCAACGAGGTGTGAACAGTCTCACTGCTTTTTGGACTGTCAGTTGTAAAGCTGGATGTTGACTTTTTGGATGTCCCATTTCACTCTCTGGAGACACAAAAAGGATAAAAACACAGAAGGAAGAACAGAGCAGCACAGGAAAAACAACAGAAAATAGAGAAAGAAACAGAAACCAAACTGTAACCAGGACTAACAGTAGCCTAAGGAAAAGACTTTCCTCATTGAGTAATCCTGCGTGTAATGACAGTGGATTATTAAAGTTAAGAGAATATTAAAGTTACTTATTATATAAGGCATTTATTTTCTTTCCAATATAGATAATATCTGGAGAGGTCAGTGTGAACTCTTCTCTGAAGCAAGCTGTGTAATACTGAACATACATCCTAGCCAATAGTCTGTAACTCAAGGTAGGATTCATCTGTTCCCACAAAATCTGCTTGAAGCCTCTGGGATACAATTAAGTTGAAGGAACCTTAGTAAACTCCAGAAGGCATGTTCAGCTGCCCTAATTTCTGTGGATTTATTCTGGCCTCTTTAGAACTCTTCACAGCAGTATGCCAGGAGCCTGGGGCCTTGGTTACCCAACTAAAAAGGGCAAACATCTTCTTCAAACATCTTCTTCTGTATTACAGCTTTCCTAGATGGAGGGTCGAAGCTTCTCCCCTGTTATATTCTTTGGAAGCTGCCCTTTTTGAAAAGCCAATGGAGCCCAGCTGTTGCCCACTGCAGCTCTGCATTTCTTTCCTTTCTGATGCCAACACAGCAGAGGCAAAGGGTCATTCTGTATTGCTTCAGTCTGTTTTAGTAGACAGAGACAAGGTTTTCTCTTGAAAAGACAAATTAGGTGAAGAGTATTCTGTGCATCCTAGTAGAAATTTACTCTGGGTGCTGGGTTTATGATCTATCTTAGTATTTGCACTGACAGAGGTAAAGTCGATGTTTCAACTGTGTTTTGCTGAAACAGCTATTTTATTGTGCAGTGTTATATATGTTATCTCATTACAGATGAAAGAAACTAAACAAAGGCCTTGGTATCTGCCTCTGTCATCTGCACATGCTGATCAGAAGTGGAGAGTCTATGATCTAAAGAGAATGATAATTGTCAAATATTCTGTTAGCAATGCAGGTACAAAGAAAATAGGAAAAGTCTCACTGTCCAGAATGCTATTACCCAAGTTACTCCTCCTTCTGTAAGTATCATAGCACTTCTAATTTTGTTACTTTACTGTGCATTATAGTTAGGGACTGTTATGTGCTGAATTTACCCCAAAACAAATATATTAGATGTTCTCACTCTGCACTTCCCTAAATTGAAATAATACTTCTATCTGTACGCTAGCAGAGAAGGGGAAAGGGAAAAACAGATTAAAAAGTACAAAAGCAGTGACACAACTGCTAAAGAGAAAAGAAAGAAGACGCAAGTAGTGTTATTTTGTAAGTGGATAGGAGAAAACATCAAAAAAATTGAAAACTGCCTTGCTTGTCACTTGCAGTGTTAATGACATGAAAACCTTGGAAGATTTCATTGTCATTTAGATATCCTCAGTATCCCACTATCCAACTATCCAGAAAGACTGTGCTTTTCTGTCTTCTATAGTTCATACAGATAGAAGTTTCTAAAGGAAATGAAAATTGCACCTATTTTCCTTGCAACTCGAACTTGGATTTTCAATCAGAAATTCAGATGTTGAAAGTAGTGCTACTCTATCCCCCTTGCTGAAAGATTTTAGATGTGTAAAGAGGAAAATGGAAATCTTATCAACAACTGTAATTTTAAAAAATATTTTTAGGTTTCCTTAAAGAATAAATTTATTACTTTTTATAATGGTATTTATTTAACTTGCTCTTCTCCAGCTTAAATGTTTTCAATCTTATTCTATTTACTTAACCATTTTTTTCTTGGGTTATTAAAAAACAATTAAGGTCAATGCATTATTCTGAGATATGAAAAATTATTTATTTTAGTATCTACATTGAAATGTATAAATTGGGATATATGAATTCTCGTGTGGCACCATTTTAGATCCAGGTCCTGCACTGTAAAGGAAGTTTTTGAGCAATGAGGATTTTTTATTATTTTATTGGAGAGATTTAGGTAACCAATGTACAGAAATATTATTTTCAAAACAGCTCTTTAAAGCTCTGTTCTTGATGCTTAAAATGTCTCTCTGTTAATAATCTTTTGAATTGATATTCAAAAGCTTTCGCTTCAGCTTTTTAGTTAGACAAGCTCCTATGCTCCACACATATGGCAAGCAATGTGTTTCCTATTCCTAATTCAGAAATGAAAGAAATCAGTCTGTCTATGAGTAATATCTATTTGTAAGGCAGCCTGGTATGAAGTCTTGATGTGTGTACACATAGATATATGGGAACAAAAGGTTTTAAAACTGCGCAGACTTTCAAAACTCTTGCTAAGCTTTCGTTGTTTGATTTGCTATGAAGCATATGAGAACTTCCAAAATGCTAAAGTAGTGTTAATCTAATCTGATTGCTATCCTTAGGTTCATGCCCAGTGCGAATAGCTAATAAGCACACAGAGTTGGAATCCACATGAAAGCCTTTTAATTAATTAATTAAGTAATAATTCTGCAGAATCAGGTGCTTGGCGATCTTTCACAAAGCAAGCACACCTCTGACTTGAAGTGCCATTATTTATACATAGCTAACTTGTGAAACTATCTCTCTGGCTACTTCTAATTGGTTGTCTTAGCTCACCTAGTTTATCTTCTACTGAGCATGTGCATTACAGAGAATCAGTGGGAGGGGTGGGGGGCATCAAATAGCACTCTTCTGTACATTTGTATGTTGATATGTGTGTTTTTTTATCTTAATGAGCTAAAGTTACTATGGGTGTTGTAGTTTAACTGGCAGCCAGCTAAGCACCATTCAGCTGTTTGCTCCCCTCCCCTCCAGTGGAATGGGGGAGAGAATCAGAAGAAAAGAAGTAAAAGCTGAGATAAAGACAGTTTAATAGCACAGAAAAGGAAGGGAAAACAATAATAATAAGAGCAATAATAATAATAATAATAATAAAAGAATGTACAAAACAAGTGGTGCACAATGCAATTGCTCACCACCTGCTGACCGATGCCCAGAATATCCCTGAGCACTTTGCCCCAGCCAGCCACCCCAGTTTATCATTCAGTATGACACCATATGGTATGGGACATCCCTTTGGTCAGTTTGGGTCAGCTGTCCTGGTCCTGTGCCGTCCCATCTCCTTGTGCACCCCCAGCCTCTTCACTGGCAGGGCATCATGAGAAGCTGAAAAGTCCTTGGCTCAGTGTAAACACTGCTCTGCCACAACTAAAAACATCATCGCTACTTTAATCAAAAATCCAAAACACAACTTTGTGTGATCATCTGCAAAGAAAATTAACTCTGTCCTAGCCAAACCATGTCAGTCTGGAATCTTCCTCCTGTTTTCTTCATTCTTGCTTTCATGCTTTATCTCCTTTGTTTTTTGCAAGCTCAAGAATACCTTGTTTTCTTCAGCTCACAATCTACCTTGCTTTCCTCAGCTCATAAGGCTACCTTGTCTTCCTCTATCCTGTTCTCCTCTGCTCAGGACTACATGATCATGGAGTGTGATATTTTGCTTTACTTGCATGATGAGATTACTGCGTTATGGTGAGATGACCAGCTCAGATAGGATGTATAAGAGCAACCTTAACAAACAGCAGAAGTAACTCAGACTCATTTTGCTTGGAAGGCTTTGAATTCACTGTCTCTACCAGAAGTCAGTATTTCATACACATATCAGATTATGGTCACTACGACCAAACCCTAATAATGGTGAGTTCTTGCAAAATTTGCATGAAACTCAAATATACCCTAGAGTTCTTTATCAATTTTATAAAGTTTATCTTGAAACAACGCTTGCTCAAGCTTCCAAAACGTACTTGTTTTTTTGTTTGTTTATTTTTCATCTTTTGCAAATATGTGTTCTATATTTTGAGTGACCACAGAATGGTATAGGTTGGATGGAACCTTTAGAGGTCATTTGATACAACCCCCTGCTCAAGCAGGACCACATAGAGAATGCTTTCCAGGACCATGCCCAGAGATATACCTGAAGAGAAAAGGATAGCCAAAGGACTTATGTATTTTTCCCTCATTTGTCTAATTATCTGTTGAGAAAATAATGTATAAATACACTTGTGTTTGCTGACTACTGCCATAATTGTAATTGAAATAGTATACGGTGGAATACTAGGAAGCTGTCAGCAAAATAATGTAAACCTTAACTCAGGTCCCATCTTCTGTTATAGTTACAGGACACACTAAAACAAGTCTTTCTGAAATATATCTACCTACTAACATCAACTATGATACTTTGATGAAGAAATAGAAATAAAGACAATTATCTGAATATTTTACATTTTTCTGTGAATTCCAATTATGGTTGTTTTTTTTTTTTTTTTTTTTTTTTTTTTGTGTTTTTTTTTGCGTGACTGCTTAAACAAACCAAAGAGGAGATTCAGGAGATTCTGCTTTAAAATCCCATTGCAGGTCATAAAATAGCATGAATGAACTGCAATAAGATTGAAATTGTTAATGTTCTTCAGTTGACTCCATTTCTCTGAGACAATCACTTTTCAGGATAGATAAATTGCTGAGAACCTTGAAATACCATCTATTGAAAGAGTTACTAAATGACAAAAACGTCTGACAATCAGCTTGCTTCACCTACCAATTAAAGGTCTGATAAACTGGTATATGGCCACTGTGAAACCATTAACCTTTGTGTTACCTTTGTTCTTTCCTTGCTTTAACATGGCTTAGGTTAAGACAAGTTTTCAACTTTCAAGAACTAATTCACGAGTACAGAATCTACAAATGTAAATTGAAAAATCAAGCACATAAAGGAAATGCAGGGCATATTTTGAAGTATTTAAAGTGTTCACCTACAAATTTTTTGGCTTAGAAATAGTTCAAACGACCGTATCAGCAGTTTCAAGAAGCTATACCTAACTGTTTTATTGTAACTGTCTTTAGTAATGATAAATGCCTAGAAAATTGGCTTAGATAAGAAGATATGGTGTGAAAGAAGCAAAAACTCTCCAGAGTGCACTGAAGACCTTACTATTCCCATTCTTGAGCCAGTTACTTACTCATTTGTACTGGTATGCTATCTAGCACAGGCAAACAGTGATCCCTGAGAGAATGTCTGAGCAGTGTTATAACAAAAAATTACAAATAATAACAACAGTAGACAGTTCTGCTGTTTTTAACTATTATTCAATACAATTGGAATCCATGTTCTTAGTTTCAGAGAGAGACTGGAAAAAACGGCATGTTATCATTCTTTCTACATTTTAATTCTGAATTAAAGTTCCTCTGCAATTCATGCTTAAAACTTTTAAAGAATTTTTACATTTCATTTAAAGGAAATAATTCACTAAACATAATTTATATATTTTACAATAATTTATCTATTTGTTCAAATCATGAAACTATCAACATAAAAGTCTCTCAGTACTTTTTCCTATGTACTGTGGGAGTGTTTGTATTGTAGTGATGTACAGAAGATCCCAAGGGAATATCTGTGGCAATAAATATTCTCAGAAACATGAAGAATCCACCTCTTATTGAGTTATTTTTCACAACATTTTTTTTCTAACAAGTATGGTCTCTGAGGTAATATTCAAAATTGATTCTGAAGGCAGGTGCTAGTGTACCTCCTTGAAAATCTCAAACATATTTAGGGTGAAGCATAGAATTCTTCAGATGTATTCAGTAGATTTCAATATGTTTTCTATGCAATTTATATGTGTATATACATATATATAATATTTTAGATTGCAAACCCATCTTTTGTGTATAATTGCCCATCCACTTCCACTGAAAGTATGGGCTTGTTAAGATAATTGCATGATTATGCAAATTTGAAAGATAATAAAGCAGAACCCTGTGAATGTGCAACCAATCACGGTTGCTCTGATTGTGCATATGTAGCCAATCAGATCTGTAATTAGAAGAAACACAGAAAATGAGGAACAAACACTTTCATAAGACAAAATTGCAATGAGTTATTTAAGAGTTTTTTTGTTTTGTTTTGTTTTGTAACAGAAAATTATTGTCATCACATAAATGAGTCAGAAGGTAGTTATGCAAATACAGTATTGACTAATTTCTACATTATTTCTTTCATTAAAAACAAAAGACAAAAACAATTCACCATCCTATTTAACAATACTATGCATTGATAAATTAACCCATCTATGCAAAGAAACAAAAAAATACCAGGAGGTGTGAGAATACTCTAAGCATACAAACTACTTCTGATTTTACAGAACTCTACCTTGTGTAACAGTACCTAAAGACCTATATGTACACTAGATATTTGCTCCTACTAACATTTGATTAGTGTCTATCTCTATGGAAGTAAATTAAGGTTTAATTGCTCCCAAGGATAGGGTATTTACTGAAAATTATAACTCTTTCCAGATTTTTCCTGTACTTAACTGCAGCTAATAAGGTAGATTCAACTCTTTGCTCTTCCTTTCCTTCATATTCCCCTCATAAAATACTCAAAATAATTTGAGACATTGAACAGCAAGTTAGTATAACCAAATAAATAAATAAATAATAGGGGGGAGGAGAGATAAATCAAGTTCATAAATCAATAGTATGCGCAGACTGGCGGTCTGAATCTTGAACTAGAGCTTTTATTCAACCTTATTACCTGGGCAATTTCCTTTGGGTTCTCTGGAGGAACAATTTCAAGGAACATGTAGTAACTTTACAGGTCAGGTAGCACTTCTAGTAATTATGTGTGTAAAACAGAAAAACAGAGAAACATTTGTGGTACAAATTGGCAAGCCAGGTAAAAGGTTGGTGTTAATGGAAGAGCAGAGATGACAAGGATGATAGATATTCTAAGTGTGACAGGAGTGTAATAACAATGATAAAAATAAATGAAGTACAAGAACACGAAGTTTTAATTTGCAACATTTGAAAAAATGGCAGAGGAAACTAAATAAATTATCTGATCCTGTCAGTGGGATGGGCAAGGTAGATGATCCTGACAACTGCTAAATATATAGGTGTGTCATTAAAAAAGAAAGGAGCTGATGCAAGTTTCAGTGGGCTAGTTGGTTAACTTAAGAAAATTTGCTTAGTGTAAGTTGTAAAAGAAAATGCAAACAGTTTTGAATGTGTAATTTTAAAATGCACATCAATTCCATTATCATCCATAAAATGTCATGCACTAAATTGGGGATATTTAAAAATGGTTTTATGCATTATAATTTATGTGTTTGGTATCATATGACTCACATCGTTATTACAGAACATATGTTCCCTTACTACAAATCAGCACTCTCCCCTCTCAAAGGCTCAAAGGCAAATCAAGTATGTACTGCCAAGATCATTTAATATATGGAATAAGCATAGTTTATAAATATTTGTGGAATTGAAATTTACATATTTAAAAAATTATGGAGATATTAATTTATATTTAGTTTGCTTTTTTTTTTTTTTTTTTTTTTTTTTTTTTTTTTTTCTTTGGTGTTCCACAAGTTTATCTTCTTCTTGCTGTCATAAGTCAGGGAGTAACATCCTCTGAAGTCAATGGACCTGATCCTAAGCTAATGGTGTAATTCTCATTTAACCAGTGGGATTTGGTTAGAGTCAAATGGGAGCATAATGCAAATTTCTGACAGCAGAATGTGGGCTTTAATTATCTCAAGAATGTTAGGTTTTGGCTCATGTAACACTCCTCGTCCTCAACATTTCCACCCCCAGGGTGTGTTTTAGTGCACTTAGAAGCATCATGCCACCTAAGGAGCAGTTCTCCTAAATCAGGAGTGACGTTTTTAGCAACTGTTCAGATTGTTCCCTGAAAAAGGAGACATTAACTCTTGCAGATTGATGTAGTCCTTGGCCTCAGGCAGAAGTGCTAAGAGAAACAGTGAGATAGATTTAGAGAAAAAAAATGGAGAAGCAAAACTCAGAGGGAGGTCCTTGCAATTACTAACCAGCTGGCCAGCTTCAGTCAGAGATTTTTCATTAGAGAGAGAGAGAGACCATTTGCGGCCATTTTTTCATGTCCAGCCATCCTCCCAGTACAGTCTTATCTGTTGGCAGAGACATAAGCAGGAAGGAAACAGGCCAGGAAAGTATCTTCTGGGTTCTAGGAGAAGAGAGTTTTGGCTCCCCACTGGTAACTAGACAGAGTTAGTAACTGTCTTGCAGAAGACAGTTCCTAAGTGAGGACTCACGTACGAGATGAGACAATGAAAAGACATATGACTGGTGCGAGCCTCTAGTTTATATGCCCATTAATGTCAAGACACAAAGTGCCTGCTGATTCTTACAAGCTTCTGGAAATTTTCTGCTTTTCTGTGGAGAAGAGCCCTGGGTCAAGGACTTCCCTGTTTTTTCTCTCACATTCTTCCAGTGCAGTTGAGAGCTTGCTGGAGGCACACCTGTTACTAGCTGATAAGGACATTTTGTCTTGGGTTGGCTGCTGACAGGATGTGTAAATTGTATCCTGTATAGTGAGGCTGAATATAAGAGTTCCCACTGAACGATTAGTAGGTATGCATTTTTCACTCTTGTTTTCTGACACAGTTTAATGCGAGTCTTGCATATGATGCTGGCATTTCCAACTTTTGGAGGGACTCATTTACTTCTAACATTAATAAGGGACCTTGGTGGTGATGTCAGATGGCAACTCCTCAGTTGAGTGCTGTGGTGTGTATGACCTCAAACTGATGAGCAAGCCACTATGTTTGTAATCTTTGCCAGGCATCTGCAAATGTACTGAAGAAGTCCTCAGGGTAGAAATGCTGGCATTAGTCCAGTTGGAGTGGCTCTTTAAATAAAAGTAGTACATATGAGAAAGAGGAGGTTATTCTGCTTTCCTTGTAATTGGTATGGGCTCAGAGTTGGAATGCTTGCAGTTCACAAGGTGACTGAAAAGCTGTTTGTCTTCAAGGGAAGATAACCACAGTGCACAATGCAGCATTATTAAATAGTTATGAAACACTTTTGAGCCTTGACTGTAGGAATAATCTATTTATGGTATAATAAGACTTTGTGCAAAACAGCTCAGTTGCATGCCTCCACCTTTTCTGCTGTACTTCCTGCCCTTCAAGTATCCCTATATGTACTGTAAGTGTATAGTAATTTCTTCACTTGCCTGTCATTTTAGGATCTGCAAAGCTACTGTAAAAACAAATTGACAACAGTGGTCACTTCAGTTACTCAGTGAAAGGTAAAAAAAAAAAAAAATCAGCTGAAGGAGAGGAACAGGTATTTAAAAAATAACATAATGCATAATAACTTATGCATCAGAAAATCAGGAGTATACTGTTGGGTTATGAAGAAAGGAAGTACTTATTTTAAGTATATTTACATGCTGTTTACATGTACTTTTACTGGAATGTTTTGAGTTGTTACACAAAGTTAGATGAAATTAATCAGTTATGGAAAAGAAAAAAAAAAAAAAGGCCCAACAAAAGCACTTTTTGACTAGCAAATATTGCTGTAGTATTTTATTGGTTCAAAGTAGGAAAGGAGTGCTGGTGCAGTTGAATCCTGTGAAAACATAGAAGAAAGAAGTTTGAGAAACAAGTTTTCTAAAATGAAGCTTGCTAGATACAAGCATAAGACCCAAAGGACAGAGTATGAGTCCTGGAGGAAAAATAATCAAGTGCAGCTTATGAAGCATCTTTGAATACAAAAGATACAGGAGCCAACCTAAAACAATAGCACCAGAGAGAGATTTCAAATCAGTTTTGATTCTGATGGAGATATAAAGTCATGAAACATCCAAAAGAATATCCAAGTTACTCTAGTTCTTGCCATGATCTGGCAGAACATTTTTCAAGCCCTTTTACCAACTCAGACATGTGAATATACCCCTGTTCTCCCAGCAAATAGTTTTATCTTCGAATTAGTCCAGATGTTTTTACTTCTTACTTGTGCAATACTGTGGATAGTTTCCTCAATAATCATATGTATATTTCTACAGTGTTGTTAAAGCTTTGAAAAGCATTCTTGGTTTAGACACTTCTGCTTGTCTTACAGAAATTTTAAAGGGTGGGGAAAAAAAGAAAATTTATGATGTTTAGTTATCTGAAAGAAACACAAGAGTAAAAAAAGTTCAGAAACTCACATTAGTGTACGTTAATATATTTCTTTATTATTTATATATTATTTCAT
>VXAL01002516.1:44864-57582 GCA_013399475.1 Chauna torquata
TTATCATAAATTATATAACTATTATATAAGATAGTAATTATATTTATTTTATTATATATAGATATTTAAATATTTTAATGAATGTTTATTTATTTAATATGCTTTCCCCACTGAAATGAGGGTCTCACAATAAGGGAGGATCTGATTTATATGGTCCTGAATCCAGGATCTAAATCCAGGGTGCAGATCTTGATCAGAAGAAAGCAGCTTTCAGTCTGAGTTCTGCTACCTATATGGCAAACATAAAATAGATGTCAAGCACCACTACCCACAGAATGCACTTAAAAAGATTATAAAGGATCAGATATTAATTAGTTAAATAAGTTTTTCATTCATTCTGTATTTTTTGTCTCTAATTTTTGTGCAAGTGTATAGTTGAGAGAAGACAGTAAGTGGAGCAAATGATAAATTTTTATTTTTTTTCAGCACAGCACCAAACTCAGTGTTGAGAAAAGTATAAAATACATGACATTCAGAATAATTACTCTCAATTGTGTCTTAATAGCTTTTCTGAATACTAAAGGGCATGGGATCTCTAGTGGCAAGGACAGTAAATCCTGCACAAAAAGCTAATAGTGACAGAACACTGCATTTTAATTTAGCTAAGCTAGAATCTCCATGCTGTGTACTGTCAGTAGTTAGGAAAGAAGATGGGAAACTCTGCATAAATTTCTCTTTCCTGTAATTTTGTCCAATCTATTGTAGATCCTTTGAAATCTACTCTAAACTTTGTGTGTGTGTGTGTGCTATCAAACTACAAATTTCTTCTGAGAACCGAATTGTACTTTCCATGCTAAAGAATGAAAATAAGAAAAAAATTTCCTCATCTGCAAAATAATTTAATGATGTTTAAGTGGAGGATAAAACAGACATGGGAAGTGTTTTAAACTATAGGGTCAAATTCTCATCAGCTACTAACTAATATTAAAAAAAAGAAATAAAATCATAATTTAGAAAATTTATAACATTTTTTGCAAAGCACTGTCTCCAGTAAAAGCAGAAATGCTCTTAAAGACAAGAAAGAGCAGACACATTTTCAGGGAACTATTCTTATTTTACAAAATGTTTTAACAACATTTGCTGGCCTCTTTAACTGTTAGTTGATGTCTTCCTGATTCTTAAATGTTGTATGTAATGCTATATATCTTAGACTCTTTAAAGTGATAGAAACAGCTATAAAATTTAAAAATAAAACTCAGGAAATCAGTCCTTAGCCAACAGGAAAAATAAGCAAAGAAATCAAAGTGTTGATTGAGCACAGTTTTTTATTTGATAGGAAATGGACTCAAAACAGAATCATAGCATTGTAAAATCATCTAAGTTCAAAAATATCTCCAAGTTCGTTAAGTCCAACCATCAACCTGACCTACTGGTTTAGTCCAATCACTAAGCCATGTCCCTTAGTGCCACGTCCATACATCTCTTAAACACCTCCAGGGGTCAGGACTCTACCACTTCCCTGGGCATCCCTGTTCCAATGCTTGACCACCCTTCCCACGAAGAAATTCTTCCTAACGTGCAATCTAAACCTGCCCTGGTGCAACTTGAGACTGTTTCCTTTTGTCGTATCACCTGTCACTTTAGAAAAGAAACTAGCACCATCCTCATTGCAACCTCCTTTCAGGTAGTTGTAGAGAAAATGAGGTCTTCCCTCAGCCTCCTCTTCTCCAGACTATACAACCCCAATTACCTCAGCCACTCCTCATAAGGCTTGCTTTCTAGTTCCTTCACCAGCTTCATTGCTCTTCTCTACACATGCTTGAGCAACTCAATGTCCTTCTTGTAGTGAGTGGCCCAAAACTGAACACAAGATTTGAGTTATGGTCTCACCAGTGCAGAGTACAGAGGGACAATCGCTTCCCTAGTCCAGCTGACAGTACTTTTTCTGATGGAGGCCAGGATGCCATTGGCCTTCTTGGCCACCTGGGGACACTGCTGGCTCATGCTCAGCTGGCTGTCGACCAGCAGCCCCAAGTCCTTTTCTGCCAGGTCTACCTTCTAGCCGCTCTTCTCCAAGCCTATACAGTTGCATGGGGTTGTAATAACCAAAGTGCAGAATCCAGCACTAAGCCTTGTTGAATGTCTTGTGATTGGACTTAGCCCATTGACCTAGCCTATTCAAAACCCTCTGCAAAGCCTTTTGATCCTCAGCCAGATTGACAGTCCACACCAGCTGGGTATCATCTGTGATTTTACTGCGGGTGCACATGATCTCCTCATCCAGATCACTGATAAAAAACTTAAATAAAACTGGCCCTTAGACTGAGCCCTGAGGGACGCTACCGGTGACTGGCCACCAACTGGATTAAACTCCAAATATTGTTAAAAGAACTCATTAGTTGTCATTGAGCATGTAGGTTTTGAACCATGTATCCTTTTGGAAAAAAAAAAAAAAAAAGGATATTAGGATATTAAATAGAGCTTATCCTGAGATGAGAATCACAAGACTAGAAGTCCTTTATCACTAGTAGTCTCCGCTTTAATGAGTTTAAAAAATTCTGGCCACCTCTGAATCACCACAGAAGTTGAGAAGAACTGGATGTAAAGTGAAAAAATGGGCTATCTAAACCTTTGAAGAAAGTAACATGGTTTATATACAATCGTCATACATGATTGTCTGACTCAATAGGAATCAGAAGGTGAAAACTTTCTGGTTTTGCACATTGCCCTGTGTCCCAGAGATGGCCTCTCCCACTGAGCTCTGTTCCTTCCTTTCTGACTATTCTAGATCCTTGAAGCCATTGCAACACCTGTGTGAAAAAGAAGAGCATCTCATTGCTGTGCAAATCTCTGATTATGCTACTGGTGGTTGGTGGATGGTAAATACTGCATGATGTATTACACTGATTTATAAAAGGACCCAAAAAAATGCACTTGCCAGGGATATCAAGCTTTAAAAGAACCATACAAACAGCCAGCCACTATAGCAATATAATGAAGTTTCCAATCCTAGGAAAAAGAAAATAAGAAAGATTGTAATGTCAGCAGGGAAGCGGACACCAGTTTTACAGGTCTGTGTGGAACCAATTACTTGAAATTGGTCCCTGACAAACTTTCTGTCCTATTTTATTCATAAATTTGCTTCAATGGATTATCTACAATTTCAAATCTTAGTTTAGTTTATATATGTTCCCTTTTTTTTTTTTTTTTGTTACTCATCCACCATTAGTGAAGGAGAGCTCTTTCCAATATGTCAATGATCTGAGAAATTAATCGAAAGTGCAGATGAATCTCAGTTTTGCTATTATATTTAACATTATTATGCTAAATTAAATTGATACATTACATAAAAACTGTATAGCTAGTCCAAGTGTGAATGAAGTATTGTGTCACATCTAAATAGCAAAATGGGTTTTGAACGACATTGATATCTAGAATTTCTATATTGTACGTGAACTTAAATTAAGAGATTTCAAACAAAATGTCAAAAAAAAAAAAAAAAAGAAAAGAAACATGCAAGCAAGATAACTTGCATACTGTTTTATAACTGAATTTGCTTATTCCTGCTTGGATCTTCCTTCTCCTCCTCTGCATTACCACTTCCTTGTTGACTGTCTTAATGTACTTAACTTCACAGAACTTTTGTGAGACTAAATCAATGTTTTTGCAACTTTTCTGCTGTTCCTTCCTTTTCTGTAGAAAAAAAAAGATATATCAGAAATTGGTGCAAATTCTCTTCTTTTGTTAATGTAGTCAACATTTCTTACTTTCAAAATGTTGCATAGTTTAGTATCAGAAAGTTCTGTCCAACTCAGACCCAAAGATTATTTTGTTCCAGATGTCCTTACATAACATTTGACTTACTCTTCATGTATTTGAGCCAGCCGTTATACTTCAGTGCTGATGTCTTTCAAAGTGTTTGTGAAAGGATGGGACAGTGATATACTTACATTTCGGAAGGATGTGGAAAACATACTTGAGTTTTGCAGGCTAACTGTGCTTCTATTACAATTTGCAACACTTCTATGTGAGAATATGAATATATATATATATTTCATTAATCATTAGATTTTAGTTTGGCAGCATACATTATACTTTGCTAAACTTGAGAAGTGCTAAATTACATTTTCTGTATGTTCTGATTTACACTTAGATCCCCGTCAAAGGGTAGTAAGAATGAACTGTGATATAATAGATCATTAACAAAATAATCCAGGGTCTCTTGGTCTTTTAATAATCATTGTATAAGAGTAATAATATGATGAATAAAATTAATAGTGTGATGGCCAGTCAATAGAGGACCCCGCACTTCAAGGCATTCCTTTATTTGCCTTGGAGAATGCAAAAATGGAAAATATAAATCTGTTGACATAAATGTCAGATAATCTTATATGAACATGAGGAAAAATTTACATAATGGGAAAATATAGATAAAAATCAGACTAATTACATGATAAACCTAATGTCCCCCAAAATTTTATCCAAGCAATGTTGTAATTATTTCTTTGTCCACGGTTATGATGGAGGGCATATGAGTTTAGATCTACCTCATTTAACTTCAAATATGCAGTTAAGTTATATAAATTAGCAGTGTAGTTACCATAGCTCCTTTCTAATATTACTTGGAAGGTTTAGACTCCTCCACAAGGCAATAAGGATTTCAGGTAACCTGTATCCTGAAATGAAAAACTGAGTGACAATCTAACTATTTGAGATTGAACTGAATTTAGCCAGATGTCTAAACCTAGGAGAAAATCTGGATTTTCATCTCCAGAAAAAATCTGTAAAACCCTCCCCAAAATGATTATTTTATTTTCCTGTATCAGCAGATTGTTAGCTTCAATAACTACAGGTGAAAAAAATGCAGTTTACAAATTTAAACACAAGGTGGTACTGAGTTCAGGAAAATTTAGATCCATGATAAGTACCACATTGACCACATGCCACTGAAGAGTGGAATAGAAGTCATCACTTCTACAGGAAAGTGCTAGGAAACATGCAAACTATACAAGTAATCAAGACACAAAGATTGTTTCTAAATGTAAAGAAGACAAATGAAAAACAGTATAGTGATGAAAGAAATATAATACATTTTGCACATGCGTCGTATGTATTTGAACAACACAGTTATATGTGCCAGCCTTTTTTTTTAGGAATATTTCAATCCTAATTGAGAAAAATATCATCTTTACATCTTGAAAGAACATGTTTTTGTTTCACAGTTTTAACCATCTTTGAAATTATAAGAATTTAAATTACAAGAAATGAAATTTTGAGAGCTCACACTAGGTTAAATCACCAAATATTCTGAGATTTGAAAAATCTTACTCTCCCATCCATGCAGTTCAATCATCTTGATAGCCTTATGTAAGAATCAGTAGTAAAACAATTTTATTTCTAGATTACTGCCTATAATGGAATACGGTAGCCACTAGTTGGAGGTTTACAGGTCTGGGAATACCAGCATATCTAGATAAAACTTGAGTAATTACTTGCTTCTGCAATAGGTGACAGGTAAACATTTGGGCTGAAATATCTGTCTTTATTTCTGATTTCAGAAAAGTTAAAAATACCCTGAAGGTTTAAGAAGAACAGTCATTTCTATCTGTTAAACTAAGTTTTATTTTTAATGAGTAAATAAATTAAATGAAGCACACAAAGTGACTATGCAAGGATTAGAGAGTCTAATGGTAATTGGTACTTGCTAGAGTTTGTACTATGGCTGATAAACAAATCTGTGTTTGAAGCACTAACACCATGATAGTTCATAGTATCCAAACATATACATGCTCCCCCCTGCCCTCAAACCCTGACCCTCCCTCTGCTTCCCCCAGCCCAACCCCCGTGTTTGCAGTGAAACAGCAGAAGTGTGGGAAATGTAATGCCTTAAAAATAGGAAAAATCCACTGGGGTTTGAAACACAGCTTTTTGCCTCATTTGAGGGATAAATGACACATACATACGAGGTTATTCTGAACTATTGTATTATACTTAATTATATGGTCATTTTCTCTGTTCAAATTGATGCTGGTTTGCCCATATCTTTTTCACTCTAAAATTGTTGTCTTATCTTTGTCATTTGTCTTTGTAAATGAACAACATGATAGTTATTTATATGAAAACCCTTCTACTTGAAAATAATTACCATAGGGCCTCAGAAAGCTGGGCATATCAGACATATATTGGAAAACAGTCAGCTGGGATTTTTTTTTAATTAAATAATCACAATATAGAACCTTTGACAGGAAAGTCTTTTCAAAACAGAATTTTTGGCTGAATTCAAATGATAGAAACCTAACCCAAAATAGCCAATAACCAGCACAACAGATGTGTGAGAAATGGAAGAGCAGGGACTTGGTCTTATGCAGCTTATCTCACAACTCAGTTCCCTCACCAGCAGCCGCAGAACCATCTCTCTTTTTCTGTCAGTATTACAAGTTCTTAACTAGATAATATCTGTTTAATTACCTATTAAGAAAAATAGCTCCAAAAGAAAAAAAAATAGTGAAATTCTGTCATGTCTTCATGTGGGTAAGGTAACTCTAGAGATGATATATCCCCAAAATCAAGTGAATTAAACCAAGAAGTAAATATGTTACTTCTAGTAGATTAGCAGTTCCAGTATCCTGTGATATCATCTATGGAAACTTCTAAAATGTTTGTGATCTGGTCATGCAGAGACTTTTAAATAATTTGTAAGTTTCATGGGGCTTTCTGTTTTCTACCCAGGTCTAGATAAAAACTTGATACTTTATACACTCCCAGGGAACAACGATGAAATCTAATATTAAAGTTCCTTTTCAATGTGTTAATGCCCGCTGGGTGAGATTTTGTCAGAAAGTACACATGTGGTATCTGGGCTAAATATAACAAAACACATTCATTCTATTGGCTGCCATTCCTGTTCTGAAATTTTTCTTCAAGTAGCTACAACAAGATGTGAAAAATGGAGATAAGGGGAAGAGGCTCATGAGAACAGTTTGGGTTCCTTGGCAGGGTGCAGACAATCATGTGTGCGTATGCAGAGCTGACATGCTGCAGTGCACAGAAACTTCTCATAGCAGCAGTGCACTGTCAATAAGAGATAGCTAGTACATGTGCAAGGAGTTAGTGTGCAAGGATTTGCAAGCCTGTAGTGCAGGACCAATAAAAGTACATCGTATTGTTCTCTGCAAATATTTTCTGATATGCAGCTTTTTACACTTCTTCCATTTTTCAGTGGGTGCTAAAACATGCCCAGACCTAAATAGAAAAAATATGTATTGTTGCCCCACTACAAATAGAAATAGATACCCTCAAAATTACAGATTTTTTCAGTGCAGTTTATGAGGTATATGTACACACATATACATGTGCTTGTACACATACATACATCTATATACTTGCATGCATATATGTACTAAATTAATAGATACAGCTATATCATGCAGACTCCATGGCCAAAATAGTTTTCTTCTGTTGCTCTTGCCTAGACGAGTTGGGAGCTGCTCAGAAAAATGTTCTTCATACCTAACAAACTACAAGTGCTTAGGCTGAAGTATGAAATAGCAGGCTTCTAGTATGTACATGTGTGTCTTGCTGAATAAAGTTTAAAAGAAAAATAAAAAGAAAAAGCTGAGTTTATACTCTTGTTCATTGCCACTAAACCCTGTGTGTATATTCTGCTGTAAGGATATTTGGGGACCAGAAATACCTTCGACAAAGCACAGGACATTCGCTGCTGTTAAATCCTTGTCTCTTTTGGCAACAGGAATTACAGACTTTTCTGCTTCTCATGCTGCCCTGCCAGAGAGGAGGCTGGGGGTGCACAAGGAGATGGGAGGGGACACAGCCAGGGCAGGTGACCCAGATTGACCAAATGGATGTCCCATACCATGTGGTGTCATGTTCAGCAATAAAAGCTGGGGGAAAGGAGGAGGAAGGGGGGACACTGGGAGTGATGGCGTTTGTCTTCCCAAGACACTGTTACGCGTGATGAGGCCTGCTTTCCTGGCAGTGGCTGAATACCTGCCTGCCCATGGGAAGGAGCGAATGGATTCGTTGGTTTGCTTTGCTTGCAAGCGCGGCTTTTGCTTTCCCTAGTAAACTGTCTGTATCTCAACCTATGAGTTCTTGCACTTTTACCTTTCTGATTCTCTCCCTCATCCTACCTGTGTGTTGGCTGTGTGGTACTTAGCTGCCTGCCAGGCTTAAGCCACAACAATAGCAATAAATTATATAATTTAAATATTCCTCAACTACCATCCACAAAATACCTACTCAAACTCAAATATTCTTAGTTGAAAGTTCAACTACAGAAAGATTACTTTCTTATTTTTTTCTGTTTTAGATTTTTTTTTATATTTCTCTATCATGTTTATAATGTTTAACTATAAAAAAGAGGAAAAAAATTCATTGGAGGAACATAATCATCTTGAAAATTTAATGATTTGGAATTACTGTGCATGCTTGAAAGGATAATAGTCCTGCCTAATCTTTCTTGCAAACCTTTAAAGATAGAAGTCATTGGTTTACATATTCAAGTGATTATGAAAGAGATCAAAAGTCAGGCCTGTTCCCTAATGGAAAATACCAAGTCAAATTCCTTTTGGCTAATGTCCCATCTTGATCTCAGTGGAAGGCCTTGAAAACAAAAGCAATTTTAAAGAACAGGAAAAGCTTAAAGAATGACAATCCTCAGCCTTCTATGTTGAGAAACATCATATTGGTTGATTTTCATTGTATTCATTCTTATTTATATTAAAATTAAATTATCAAGTAAAAAAAAAAAAAGGAAAAAAAAAGAAAAAGTTTACTATAGAAGCTGAATTCTTTAAAAAAGACCAGCTTGTAAGACTTTTTATTAGAGTCCTTTTCATATAATCTATTAAAAAAAAAAGATTAGGATTAGAAAAACTATATTGTTCAGAGATATTAATGTAGGTAAATTTGGACAAGGAAGTAAATACAGGGTAAAGCAAGGGCTTGCATTCCACAATACTACTTTTATATTGTGAAGGTTGTGACACAGAAAAGAAACAGAGAGTCTAACAATTTCATTTGGGCTGATTATGTGTCTGATAATGAGAATGAGCTTTTTTTAATGTACTTTACTGGATCAAGGCTGGAGTATTTTTTTTTTATAGGCTGTACCTTATAATAAAAACATTGTTTGCAATTATTACTTTATTGTACATGTAAAAATGGTATGAAAAGATGGTATAGATAGGTCTGGTCTCTCCCCTTTAGTACTTCTTTTCTCTTTCAAAAGCTGTTTACTCACTGCATATATGAGAGCTGAGAAATGGTTTTGTTTAACTGCAGGTTGTACAAACCCCAAATTCTGAAAAGAATGGTTTAAAGAAACTGTCTTGCACTTTAGTTTAGAAGATGTAAGAGAAAACAGAGGAGGATGTGCTAAAAAAAAAGGCAGTTCAGGATGTAATTATCACCTCACCAGACTGAAGTCTGATGTCTGGAGATTATCATTCTGGATTCATCTACAATTTCTCTTGAAAGTCTACTCTACAGATGTGCACTGTCAAATAACAGTCCTTTGCCCCACATCCCTGAGCTTTGTGGTCTGCGTTCCTCCAAAAGTGCCAGAATTTATGTCTCAGTGGGGTCTGAGGTGCAAGACACTTCTGAAATGTCCCAAGTACTTCACTGTCAGCATTTCTGAACTTCATAATACTCCTAAAACTTGACCCTGCAAACGTTGCAGTGATAGAACAAATGAATCTTTTACACTTACTTTGTTTAGAAGTGCTAGTTTTGCTATCAGTGTAGATTAATTTCTTGCTGTGCATACAGTCAGAGTTTTCAGTATAGCTGTGGTGGTCCATGCAATTAGAAGAGAGAGAGAAAGCACAATGAACACATTAAGACTGCATTGTTTTAGACTCATCACCACCCTACCCACCCTCCTCAACCTAATTACAGGAGAGCTAAGAAAAGGCAATGGCAGAATTGTGCAAAAGTGCCTTGCTATGTTCCTTACCACTTCAAATCTCTTCTCAAATGGCTACAAGCGAGTATTTTCATCTGTGATGACTTTGTTAAATTTAACGAGGTTGCACAGATGTAAATAAGAGCCAAATTTGAACCAATATTGTAAGTTCAGTTTAAAATAAAAGGCTCAAAGAACATGCTGTTTTATGCTGTGCCTGCCTGGATGTGCTTGCTTAAAAAATCCAGCTTCTGATTAGGTAGACAGAGGCATTTTTATCTATGTCCCACAGTGAATTCTAACAAGGCTTTCTGCATGCATAGGGCCTGATTTTTATTTGTGCATCATCCTGTTAATAACAGCATCTAATTAAGACATCCATTAAAAGACCATAATGTTAATTTAATGGAAAAATTCCAATAGAATTCCATTAGGCTCTCCCTGTTAATTTAACATTACAGAACTTTAACAAATGTCTTAATTAGATGATGTTAGTGAAAAGAATACTATACAATTAAAATTGGCCATTATTTAAAACAGAGAGTAGTGTTCCCGAATGCTTGTGCTTCAGTTGTCATGAATTATAGATGTCTAGGATATGTGTAAAGTTTCTGCGACTGGCTGTTATAAACCTTGGTGGAAAAACAGGATTCATTTCTAGATGAAGAGAAATACAGAAATTCTTAGAAAATAAATTGAACATGTATTAGTCTATATTTACTTCAAGAAATTGGCATTTAGTTCTCTGGGACAAAAAGGAAATTTACTTATTAATGAAATTGCCCATATCTGGTATTACATTTAGTCAACTTTTAAACTACTGTAAGCTCTGACCTACCAAAATATACTAGTGTATTACAGTATTGCTTATGCTGGTATCAAGATTAGGCATTTGTAAAACCTGACTGTGGTTCAGTATAGCTGGATATGCTGGTAGGAGGGGAATAGTGAAAGTTTATCTTCTATTTTAAACTGAATTTTATTTACTCAATTACTGAAAATAACAGTGCTGTAATTGTGTGTACATCAACGTACTACCAAGAAGCAGGAATACAGATGGATGACAGAAGAAGAAAATAATTAATTTATATATATATATACACACACATATATATTGCAAAAGAGCAGTAGCATTCTGATATAAAGAAAGGGAAAGGGAAAGGGAAAGGGAAAGGGAAAGGGAAAGGGAAAGGGAAAGGGAAAGGGAAAGGGAAAGGGAAAGGGAAAGGGAAAGGGAAAGGGAAAGGGAAAGGGAAAGGGAAAGGGAAAGGGAAAGGGAGGGAATAATAGCAGTAGAAGTTAAATTGGAGACTTGAGAAAAGAAAGTGTATTTACAGTTTTATGCATTTTATGTGTCTTCTATCCAGAAGGCACTTAAACAGTCAGCAGAAATTATTTTTAATATATTTGAAGCAAAGTAAGGAATAGAGAAAAGCAGACCTGTAATTTTGATGTTACTGGTTTTTAAAAAATTCTGACTGGACACATGGGGTATTAATTTTACGTTACTATCACAGTGACAACTGAGCTGAAAAAGTAGATCACATCTCTGCTTACGATAAAGTAGAGTATTTGGAGAACTACACTAACATAAACTATATTTTCTATTCCCGTTGTACAGAACCCACCACTGAAATACTTAATGAATCAGTCATGTCATATATTCACTCAGTGCAGTTAAATGACTTCAGGCATTTTTTTCTCTCCTTCCTTTGTTGAATATTATTGTTATTTTTGTTATTTATTTGTTTGTTTGTTTTAATCCTTACTCAAATTTTCAGTAAGACCTCAGTTCCAGCAACTACTTCAAGAGAGTAATCGTTGGTAAGCTAAATGAAAGTCAATATCACAAAAGAAAATAAGAAAAAACTTTCAAAATATACTACATAAAGAAATGCAAACCCATCATATGCTCAGGAGAGTGACTGATGATATGTATATGTAAGACAAATTAATACAAAATAACCCTTGAGAACCATGTTTCTCTAAACTCTGTGAAACATTGCAAATTTAGAGTTAAGTTAGCAGGTCTTTTTCTTCCTTCAAGACATAAAGGAAAACTCAAAACCTGCAAACCTTTTGCTTAATTAAGCTACTGTTCTGCAAATTTTATACTGAGCAGACCATGGTAGTTTCTCTGTTGGAACAGACAGTTGCTAGTCCACCAACACCAGCTCCTGAAATGTATCTCACTATCTCAGATAATACCTCAAACTTATGAGAAGTGTATCAATTCCTTCTCTCTTGGAAAATGAAAAATGGTACCCTCTCCAAACATATTCAGTCTGGCTCAGACAGCAAAAAGCCCGCAGTGCTTCTGTTACTGGTTTTGTACACAGCCATCTTGAAGCTCCAGTACTGTCCTCATCTGCTGACAAGCTTGCTTTTCCTCTCAAAATTGCCAACATTTCTACAGAGCTTTGAAGATTTCATCCAAGAACCAAAATCCTTTTCTATTTTGTTCTTGGCTTAACATTAGGTAGACACCATAATCTGCTGTAGATAGAGGAGGTAGAGAATTGTTTTAATGCCCAGTGGTTTTCACTGGACATTAAAATTTTTCTTTGACTTTGGCCGTATCCCAGCTTGATGAGTTAACTAGCATTTCATAATCTCTTCAAGAATACAAAGAAAAATTTCTAAATTATTTGAAGGCAAAGTCAGTCTGATTCAACAACTGGTCCTATTCTGGCATTCCTCTTCTCAGTGACAAAAAGTTAAGGTTATATCAGTTTCCTTACATTAGCCAAAAAGAAATATGAGAAGCAATTCAAGCTATTCCCTCAAAAGTCATTCACAGGAAGAAGATTGTTCTCAGGATGATGCTAAATAATAGGAGTATTTAGAGAT
>VXAL01002516.1:57680-71271 GCA_013399475.1 Chauna torquata
TTAAAGATACTAAAGTCTCAGTGGTTTTCATTTGCAGCATCCAGTAATTATTTTTTTAATTAATTATTTTATTATTATTATTTTTTTCAGTTGAGCTCAGTCAGACTATGGTTGTTAGCTCTAGATTCCTGAGCAATCCAGCAATAATGCATTGCACATATGCTAAGTTCCCTACATGTATACTCTCAAAGTCCTGAATTTAAGAAATTTTATGAAGGATATTCAATATGTTTGTTTGTCTGTTTTCTCAGCATCATTTTCTTAGTGAACAAAAGTTTTAGAAATGACAATTTGCTATTGTAATAGTACCACCAATTTTGATTAATTACTGAGTGGTACCTTTGTTCTGACAAACATTTTTACTACTTTAGAATTTTAAATTATTTTTTTCTTAACAATTATGTTTTTGCCTATTAAGCAGTCTTGAGATTCAAGTTTTATTATCTTTCCTTTATTTCATTTCAGCTGTTTTGTTCTTAGTGATCTTTCCTTCAAATAAAGTTTGGCTTGCCATGAGTATGACACATACTCCTGGAAGTGTCAAAAGCAAGGAGGATGCAAGTGTTCACTGTTCATAATCTCTGCTGGAAAAAGACTGGAGATGCAGCTGGCACCACTCGTTAAGAATAAGACAAGATTGACTTAGTAATGGCAACAATAGGGTAGAAAAGGGAAATGGAAAGGTAACTGGAAAACATGTCAGGAAACATTATAGAAGCGAAAATTCAAATAAAGGACTTCGGTTTCAAAGCAAAATCTAACAGGTGATGCTGACTGCTCTGCACCTGGCAGGACAATTGTGTGGTCCCAAAACACACTGAGATGTGTCAGTTTGAGTATACATTTCAATCTTTTCTAAGAGTGAGGTAAGAAGGACTAGACAGAAGTCTCTCCAATATTTGTTTCTTTTCTTTTTCATAGATCTTTATATAATTCACAGCTGATGTTAAGATTTCTGACTAAAAGGGACATTAAGAGAATTTTCAATGGAAATGTTCTGAGCAAAAAATAATTTGTTTATGAACAGAACCTCTATAGGTTATGCCCAAAGCCTACATTGGTGTTATAATGTCCCAGAGCTTACAAAACCTTAAGCTTCTTCCTTGCAATACTAGCTGTTCTTGTTAGTAAACTTGTATTTTTATATATCAATACTTCAAGAATAACCATTCATGAGCTGAAATACTTTGAATGCAGAGGGCAAACATACAAATAAGTACATGGTAAAGACATTTTGTGATAGTATGAAGCTGTTACGGGTCTCAGCACCGGGGAGGGACACAAGGTTCTTCTCTTCACATTCTTTTGCCATGTATTTAACTTATCCAACGGAGTCGAATAACAATATCACCACTTTCTTCTGGGAGTTAGGCCCTCACTGAAATACCCCTGACATCCTCACTACTTGTATAAAGTGTGTAAGGTGATATATCTCCTCCCACAAAAAAGATCTTTATATTTCTGATAAACTCTATCACCTCACCACCTGTCCCCCACAAGCACAATTTCACCACTGCAATTCTGGATGTCACTTATGTCTGGGAATAATCTTTTCTGGTCTTTTATATCCAGGGTCTAACTCATGACAGGCCACTATCTTTTATCTCTTACCAATGAACTTTGATGTTCTGTTGCTGCTAGCCAAACTCTGCCTCCTTGGGCAATTAGTCAGATGAACAGCAAAATCCACCAGCTGCTAAAACTCTGTAGGAAAAGAAAAAAAAAAAAAAAAAAAAAAAAGGACAATCATTCTAGAGCATGAGCAGGTAACTTGTCACAACCACACACTCCGGGAGGAACAGGTCCTCAATAATCAGGCTTTCACATTGCTATGGGATGCTTAAGAACATGAATGTCTTGGTGGTATGACTTGCATGACTGGAGTGTTGCAATAGATGGCTATAAACTCTTCAGAAGGGATAGGCTAGGGAGGAGAGGTGGTGGGGTAGCCCTGTATGTTAGGGAGTGTTTTGATTGTCTAGATCTTGACAATGGCAACGACAGGGTTGAGTGTTTATGGGTAAGAGTCAGAGGGAAGGCCAGTGAGATGGATGTCATGGTGGGAGTCTGTTACTGACCACCTAGCCAGGATGAAGATGCAAACGAAATATTCTATAAGCATCTATAGATGCTTATCTTCTATAAGAGAAGTCTAGCAATCGCTAGCCCTTGTTTGTGTGGGGGACTTCAAATTACCAGATGTCTGCTGGAAATACAGTGCAGCAGAGCGGAAACAGTCCAGGAGGTTTCTGGAGCATGCAGAAGATAACTTCCTGACACAGCTGGTGAGTGAGCCAGCTAGGGAAGGGGCCCCACTGGATCTTCTGCTTGTGAACTGAGAAGGACTTGTGGGTGATGTGAAGGTTGGAGGCCATCTTGGGCATAATGATCACAAAATAATAGAGTTTTTGATTCTTGGAAAAGTAAGGGAGGGGGTTAGCAGAACTACCACATTGGACTTCTGGAAGGCAGACTTTGGCCTGTTTAGGAAACTGGTTGGTAGAGTCCCTTGGGAGGCAGTTCTGAAGGGCAAAGGTGTACAGGAAGGCTGGACATTCTTCAAGAAGGAAATCTTAAAGGCACAGGAGCAGGCCGTCCCGATGTGCTGCAAGACAAGCCGGCGCGGAAGAAGGCCAGCCAGACTGAACAGAGAGGTTTGACTAGAGCTCAGGAAGAAAAAGAGAGTTTATGACCACTGGAAGAAGGGGTAGGCCACTAAGGAGGACTAGAAATATGTCATTAGGCTGTGCAAATTAGAAGGGCCAAAGCCCAAATGGAGCTTAATTTGGCTACTGCCATAAAGGAAAATAAAAAAAATGTTTTTGTAAAATATAAAGAAGAAAAGGAGGACTAAAGAGAATCTCCATTCTTTATTGGATATGGGGGGAAACATAGTGAGGAGAGATGAGGAAAATGCTGAGGTACTTAATGCATTCTTTGCCTCAGTCTGTAGCAGTAAGATCAGTTGTTATCTGGGCACCCAGCCCCCTGAGCTGGTAGACAGGGACAGGGAGCAGAACGAAGCCCTCATGATCCAAGAAGAAGTGGTTAGCAACCTGCTACACCACTTAGATGTATACAAGTCTATAGGGCCAGATGGGATCCACCCAAGGGTGCTGAGGAAGCTGGTGGAAGTGCTCTCCAAGCTGCTTTCCATAATTTATCAACAGTCCTAGCTATCAGGGGAGGTCCCACTTGACTGGTGGCTAGCAAATGGATTCTCATCTACAAGAAGGACTGGAAAGAGGACCTGGGGAACTACAGGCCTATCAGTCTGACTTTGGTGCCTTGGAAGGTTATGGAGCAGATCCATTGAGTGCCATCACGTGGCACATACAGGACAACCAGGTGATCAGACCCAGTCAGCATGGGTTTATGAAAGGCAGATCCTGCTTGACTAACCTGATCTTCTTCTATGACATAGTGACCCACTCAGTGGATGAGGAAAAGGCTGTGTATGCTGTCTACATCGACTTTAGAAAGGTTTTTGACGTTGTTTCCCACAGCATTCTCCTGGAGGAGCTGGCTGATCATAGCTTGGACAGGTGTATGCTTCATTGGGTTAAAAACTGGCTGGGCGGCCAGGCCCAAAGAGTTGTGGTGAATGGAGTTAGATCCAGTTGGCAGCCGGTCACAAGTGGTGTTCCCCAGGTCTCAGTACTGGGGCCAGTTCTCTTTAAATGTCTTTATCAATGATCTGGAGAAAAGTATCAAGTGCACCCTCAGTAAGTTTGCAGACATTACCAAGTTGGGTGGGAATGTTGATCTTCTTGAGGGTACGAAGGCTCTGAAGAGGGATCTGGAGAGACTGGACTGACGAGCCAAGGTCAACACTATGAGTTTCAACAAGGCTAAGCACCAGGTTTGACACATGGGACACAGCAACCCCATGCAATGTTATGGGCTGGGGGAAGAGTGGCTGGAAATCTGCCCAGAGGAAAGGGACCTGGGGATCCTAGTCGATGCCGGCTGAATACGAGCCAGCAGTGCGCTCAGGGGGCCACGAAGGCCAACAGAAACCTGGCTTGTGTCAGATATAGGGTGGCCAGCAGGACTAGGGAAGTGATTGTCCCTATGTATTCAGATCTGGTGAGGCTGCACTTCAAATACTGTGTTCAGTTTTGGGCCCCTCACTACAAGAAGGACATCAAGGTGCTGGAGCGTGTCCAAAGAAGGGCAACGAGGCTGGTGAAGGGTCTGGAGGACAAGTCTTATGAGGAGTGGCTGAGGGAGTTGGGGTTGTTTAGCCTGGAGAAAAGGGGGCTGAGGGGAGACATCACTTTATAAAACTACCCTAAAGGAGGCTGTAGCAAAGTGGGGGTCGGTCTCTTCTTCCAAGCAACAAGTGATAAGACAAGACGAAATGGCCTCAAGTTGCGCCGGGGTAGGTTTAGGTTGGATATTAGGAAAAATTTCTTCACTGAAAGGGTTGTGAAGCATTGGAACAGGCTGCTCAGGCAAGTAGTTAAGTCACCATCCCTGGAGGTATTTAAAAGATATATAGATGTGGTGCTTAGGGACACAGTTTAGTGGTAGACGTGGCAGTGCTGGTTTAGCAGTTGGACTAGATGATCTTAGAGGTCTTTTCCAACCTAAATGATTATGATTCTATGAGAAAGGGAAGTGGGAAAAAAAGTCATGCTCAAGAACCTTGTCAAAGCTAGTTGTTGGGTCCAATTCATTTGACTTTCGAGACTCTAGCGAACAGGTAGGGAAGACAGATAGTATTACAGACCCTTATTTATGTCTATGCCCTTGTTCTTGCCATTGGCTGTGATGCTTGTTCCTGTCTCAAAATTCCTGTTCAGTTTCTCCTCATGTTTAAATAGAAATACATATTTCCTTTTTGTCTATATTACATATCTGTCTAAAACATTAATGTCAGCGACCCTTACACTTATCAGTTGAATACCCCAGAGCCATTTCAGTATGCAGTGTGCATACATTCAGTATACATTTCAGTATCTTGCACCTATTTCCAGTGTGCAAAGCAGTATCAACCTCTGTGAAAAAATATCAGAGCCAAACTCATGAAAGCATTTTCTCATTGTTGAACCTATGTGCTTTTTATTAAAGAGGACACTCAGAGATAGGCATTATTGATATTTTTCTAGTGTGGAGACCTGTTTACGTAAATGCAATGAAGTTGCATTTGTTCACAACTATCTGTCTTTTGACCCATCACTGCCTTTCAGCTGAGGTCTGTAAGTCTGAAGAAGGTATACATATGACAATTATGATGAAATAATAACATAAAACATAGTTTACATTGTAATTAGTTTCCTGAAACTTGCCCTTTCCACAGCTAATGAACAGTTTGCTGCTATGATGGCTGATAATCTGATGGTATGTTCTCATTTCAGAGGATTACTGCTTAAATGGATTTTAGAGTAGTAGTACTATACCTCCTTCATTGTTGTTATCCCCCTTTCTCCCCAGCAGAATTAATATTATTCTTTGTGAAGGTTTCAATTTGATGCAGTGTAGCTTAAAGGCTGAAGTTCAGTTCAGTGTGCACAAAGCACCTGCTCTCTAAGCACAAAACCAGAGCATTTCTACTAGTGCTTTGGGGAAAAGAAGGAGAAACATAAAGAATGTTTGAATTAGAAACTCCTTAGGATTAGGATAATATCATGACTGTAGCCTTTGTGTTATATGTGGGCAGCATAAGTCACTGAGTGAGTAACTGTGAAGGAAATCATATGAATGATTCTTAATTTCTAAGACATATGCCTTCACAGCCTCAGCTATATATTAGGAAATCAGTTTGCTTGGTGCTATATGACCACAATCACCCAAAAGGCTGTCTTCAAGAAGCAGACATCTAGAAAATGACTCCACAATTTTCTTCATGCATCAGACCATTCTTCCATTAATTATTTTTATCTGCTTAGGTAATTTAAACTGGTAGAATAATAACTAGTAATTGCCAATTAATTGAATATCTCATAGTTTTGCTTTGTTTTCGGTAAATCTAAGATATATTTCCACAGTTTTATATTATTGTTTGAATTATATGTTGTATTGGGTTTACGTGGTAAAGGTTTGGTAGCAGGGGGGCCACAGGGGCAGCTTCTGTGAGAAGATTCCAGAAGCTGCCCCTGTGGCAGATAAGAGCCAGTTCCAGCCGGCTCCAAAAGGGACCCACCGCTGGCCAGACCTGAACCAATGAGCGATGTTGTTTGCGCCTCTGGGAGAGCAGATTTAAGAAAGGGAAAAAACTGCGCAACAGCAGCTGGGAGTGAGAGGAGTGAGGAACAGCCCTGCAGACACCAAGGTCAGTGAAGAAGGAGGGGGAGGAGGTGCTCCAGGCGCCGGAGCAGAAGTTCCCCTGCAGCCTGTGGTGAGGACCATGGTGGAGCAGGCTGTCCCCCTGCAGCCCATGGTGTACCACGGCGGAGCAGATTTCCACGCTGCAGCCCGTGGAGGAGACCACGGTGGAGCAGGTGGATCTGGCCTGAAGGAGGCTGCAGCCCATGGAGAGCCCCCGCAGGAGCAGGCTCCGGGCCGGACCTGTAGCCCGTGGAGAGGAGCCCACGCAGGAGCAGGTGATCCGGTGGGAGCTGCCACCCGTGGGGGACCCATGCTGGAGCAGTTTGCTCCTGAAGGATGGACCCCGTGGTACGGACCCATATTGGAGCAGCTCTTGAAGAGCTGCAGCCTGTGGGAAGCCCACGCAGGACCCGTTTGGGAAGGACGGCATCCCGTGGGAGGGAGCCCACATTGGAGCAGGGGAACAGAGAGTGACCATGAAGGAGTGGCGGAGACGAAGCGATATGGACTGACCGCAACCCCCATTCCCCGTTCCCCTGCGCCGCTTGGGGGGAGGAGGTAGAAGAGGGTGGATGGGGGGGTAAGGTGTTTTTAGTTTGCTTTTAGTTTCTCACTGCTCTAGTTCGCTAGTTATAGTAATAAATTATACTAATCTCCCTATGTTGAGTCTGTTTTGCCAGTGATGATAATTAGTGAGTAACTTGCTTGTCCTTGTCTCAACCCTTACGCCCTTGTCCATCATATTTTCTCCCCCTGTTTCTTTGAGGAGGGGGAGTGAGCGAGCGGTTGTGGTGGAGGTCGCCTGTTTAGCCGGGTAAAACCACCACATATGTCTTGGGGTATTCTTTTAAAATTAGAACACTTTGCCAAGCTGTAAGCAGAACAACACAGTCTGGGTTCAGGATATAAATGCTTTGATTCTATGCACTAGTATAGCTTTCAGTAGTTACATTCTGTCTGAATCCACCGATATTTTGGAGTAGATAAAACATCCTAAATGAATTCCTTTCTTTTTTTTTTCTTTTCTTTTCTTTTCTTTTCTTTTCTTTTCTTTTCTTTTCTTTTCTTTTCTTTTCTTTTNTTTTTCTCAAATAACCAGCTGGGGAATTAAAAAATATGATGGGTTTTTTTTTTTATTTTTTTATTTTTTTTTCTGTAGGCTGGTGAACTAGTCCTTCTGGGCTTTGCAGGACACAAAATGAAGGGAGGCTTTGTGTTCTTCTAAAACATGCTAGAGGTTTTACTTTCCTTGTCAAAGGAAATAGAAAAGTGACTTCAAGATACTTTCATTTTTCTCAAGTTAGAACAGGTAAAGATTTCACAAAAGGATCAAAGTGAAATAATTAAAGAAATTTGAAACAGATGTCTACATCCATTTGTATCTCTATGCTGCACATAGGAACTTTCTGTTTTTACTAGTCATCTTAACTGATTAGCTCTTCCAAAGACAATACTTTTTATGACAAGAAAAGGACAGCAGTAAATATGCACTTTTCACATGGATCTGGCTGGGTCTATGTTGTCTTGGGAATGCCCTTGTGAGACCCTAGCTGGAGTACTGTTTTCAACTCTGGGGCACCCAGCATATGAAAGATATGGATCTCTTAGAGTGGGTCCAGAAGAGGGCCACGAGGATGATCAGAGGGCTGGAGCATCCCTCCTATGAAGAAAAACTGAGAAAGTTGGGATTGTTCAGCCTGGAGAAGAGAAGCTCCAGAGAGACCTCATAGTGGCCTTCCGGTAATTAAATGGGGCCAACAAGAAAGATGGGGAGGGACTTTGCATCAGGGAGACTACACACGACAAGGAGTAATGGTTTTAAACTACAAACGAGTAGGTTTAGATTAGATATAAGGAAGAAAATATTTCACTGTGAGGGTGGTAAAGCACTGGAACAGACAGCCCAGAGAAGTTGTGGATGCCCCATCCCTGGAGGGTTCAGAGCCAGGTTGGATGGGGCTTTAGGCAACCTTATCCTAGTGGGAGGTGTCGTTACCCATGGCAGGGGGCTGTTACTAGAAGATCTTTAAGGCCCCTTCCAACCCAACCCATTCTATGATTCTACGATTTTATTTTTTTTTGGCAAGTGCTGTGCTTTCTGTAAAGCAGATATCTTGAAAATAATAATTTGTGAGGAAAACCTTAAGCTTCAGCTCTTTCTCTTGCTTATTGCCTCTTTCCTTCACATGGTAGGACTTGAAACTGTGAAAAATAGAGATTTTTCTTGTCCCCTAGCTCATGTTTTTAGGGCATATACATTTATTTTTCACTATGGTTATATAAAAATCTACTCTCTTTCTCATTGATTTCAGCTTGTCTCCTGCACTCCTGCTATTTTTAGGATGTGTGGATTTAACTTGTCCAGAAGGCACAGCACTAGTTTCCTTTTGCTTGAATGTAAGACCAAGTAAGTGCACTGTGCTGAAACCAAACGTTCCCTGTAATAATAGGCTCACCCTTATCCAAAGACAAAATGCTAAAAGCCAAAGTTCTGAATAAGTGGTCATCATTATCCTCACAAAGGCTATAGTTTCAAGACTGAGTAAAGAATAAAAAGCAAAACTTTCAACTAATGGTCTGATTTCTGTTATACCATTTGTCCTTTTGCAGCTTTGGTGGGTCAATCATGTTAAACTATGACCTGTTAGTGCAGTCAGGAGTCCAGCCCAATAATAACTTAATGTTGGTGGGCAGGAAGTCTGAAGCAAGTGTCTTGAAAACTCTGACATGATATTAATCTCACAGTGCAGCTCTATGTTTCCCTGTTGTAGTATATATTTCTGCCAGCACAACTTTTGGACTGGCTCCCTTCAGAAAGCTCAGAGGTTTGGGTTCCAATAAAAGATTCACACAACTTCTTCAGTTTTCCTTATTCTTTTTTTTTACTTTTCAGGATCAAGATCTACATCATTCACATGTTGTTGTGGTTTAACCCACAAGGCAGCTGAGCACCACGCAACCATTTGCTCAGTCCCTGTTCACCAAAGTGGGATAGGTGAGAGAATCGAAATAAAAAAAATGTATAACTACTGGGTTGAGATAAAGACAGTTTAATAGGACAGGAAAGGAAGGGAAAATAAGAATAACAATTATGATAAAGGAATATACAAAACAAGCAAGTGATGCACAATGCAATTGCTCACCACCTATTGACCAATGCCCAGCCAGACCCCAATCAGCTGCTGCCCCCTCTCCCCCCATCAATTCCCCCATTTTTATTGTTCAGGGTGAAGTTATATGATATGGGACATCTCTTTGGCCAATTTGGGTCAGCTGTCCTGGTTCTGTCCCATCCCAGCTTCTTGTGCACCCCCAGCCTCCTCGCTGGCAGAGCAGCACCAGAAGCTGAAAAGTCCTTGGCTCTGTGTAAGCACTGCTCTGAAACAACTAAAACATCGGTGTGTTATCAGCATCATTCTCATCCTAAATCCAAAACACAGCACCAGACCGGCTACTAGGAAGAAAATTAACTCTATCCCAGCCAAAACCAGGACACATGTGTAGATTCTGTAATTATCAATGGCTAACAAAGTAGATATTTTTTCAGGAAGGATTGTATGACAATGTGGGGGTATGTTAAGAAGTATCAAAACAAACAAACAAAAAAAAAAACAAAGAAAAAGAACACTTCTAGCTTGTAGTTAATTACTTTTTTTTTTTTTTTTGTAATTTGTTTTTGCTTTAATGGACTCTCTCTGAAGTTAAACAAACAGACAAGAAAATGTAGGTATTTCTCAGGATTTACAGCTATTAACTAAACATGAAGAGAGAGTGAAGTTGACATTGTGATGACAAATTACATTTCCACTTTCAACTATATTTTGCTAAAAATTAACTATATTGTGATGAATAAAGGAAAGAGCCTGGACTGAAACATGACAGGTAATCAAGTAAATTTAAATGACTCAAAGAATTGAGAGAACCCAGTAGAGCAAGTAGGGGAAATATAAACAGAATACATGAATGTTTTGTTTTTCCTTCTAAGACTCTGAGTCCTTACATCTAAGTTGCTGTAACTCTAACTATGAATGTGTGTCCTGTTGAACTGTACAATGGACGGTCTATACTGATTGCTATCTACTTCAAAACTAGGAATAGTATTTCACAGGCACAGAGCTCTGTGCTGATTTACCGTTTGGCTTTCAACTACTACGTGTTTAACGCAGGCAGTCTCTAGATATGTATCCTAAAAAATTCCTGATCTTCTGCCCTGACTTTCAGTCTTTACTGTGTTTCTCTTTCTCTCCCAGGATAAGCTCCAATACCCCCACAACATCCCTTGGGATCACACACACAAGCAAGTACACAAGCACACACATGCAATCTGTTTTTTGTCTGAAGAAAATTTTTCCTTCTGTTTAACAAAGACTCCCAATATGTTGGGCTGAGCTTAATGCAGAGATTGACTCCATGTCTCTATGCATCCTGTTGAGTTGGATTGTCTTCAGAGATAGTATTATAACCACAGCTTGCATATGTATACTGGTATTCATAGTAATTTTCCAAACTGGCAGCAGTTATATCACTGTCTATATTACACGTTAAATCACAGAATCAGATGCAGAGTAGATGTTGAGAGTTTTTCACAACTTGCTCATTTCACTAAAAGTAAAACAATCACCCTTGTCCTTGCGTACTACAGTTTTTCAGTTTGTATAACTCATATGCATCTGAAACAAAAATTGACAGAAACACTCTTTAAAGCTAATTCAGAAACTGATCTCAACCCTGCAATTTTTTTACTTAAACATTGGAAAATGCCTGTGTATCTTTTCTCTTTTGGTACTGGCTGGGACTAAAATGTTAGTACTAAATTACTGTGTATGCACACACATGCACACGCATACATACACATAAGCATATGCATACACATATAAATGGATGGCTTGTGAATATCAAAATTTTGGCTGAAATGGAAGAAAATTGGTTGAGAAATCATGCAAGAATCTGATCTCATGCTCTTTTCTGTATAATTTTGCAGTCTATGTTGGTCATATTAAGCACATTGATTCAGGAAAGAGTAAATTAAGTTTCCATGTGCCAGCTAAATACTTTGAATCTGAGTTCTACTGAAGGAAATTAAAAGATAGAATTTCTAGCTGGTGCTGCAAGAAGTCCATGAAGGCAAGCACAGTCCGTTATGTGCCTGACTCCTTGCCCTGTTAGTTAATTTAAGGAGTGTTCCTCACTTCTGACCTAGAGTGGGTCTCCTGTCAGAGCAGTGTATACAGCTTCTTTTTAATGTTTGAATATTTTATCCACATGCATATGTCTATGCTTCACAATGGAAAGTTAAGTCAACAAATGGAAAGGACAATCTTGTATTTGAAAGAGTTGTATTTGTGATTAAGACTCAGACTGTCAGATATCTCTTTTCTGACTTACTGCCTATTTCTGTATTTGATCATAGTATTTAGTAATTATCGTAAAGTTATCCTCTGTGAACTCTTCTCAAGACAACTGCCTGTCTTGACTTTTCCAATAAACTTTTCCAATAAAAATTTCAAAAAAATCAGAAATTTTAAACACTTCGTGAATTTATTTGTAAAGTGGTTTCTAAATGAGATTAGTGAATTACATACTGAGAAACATTTTGGATCAGTAAGGAATCTGTAATAGAACCTGATCAGTACTTGTCTGTTCAAAACTTACACATATTAAATTAATGTACACCTACCATAACATAAATAGGAAAGAAGCTCTGTACAGATTAGTAGACACAGCAACACAATAATTTTTAAATATAAAGTGAAAAACAAAGGAAAAAAAGAAAAAAAAAAAAACCACCTGTATGTGCTACCTAAAATATTGTCACAGCATTATTAATATAGATAGCTCTTGAAACAAATGGGATTTGAAACAGCGGGGAAATAGAGGAGCATTTGTCAAATGTGGCAAAGCTCATAATAAGACACACACAATCACTGTTCTTCTATTCAAAGGACTGTAGGAACTTTAAAATTATACACAAAGATATGAAAACAAGCACCTTAATAGCATCCTTCAACTGTATCTAGGACTGCCACTGAAAAAGATTACTCAATGTAAAATGAGTAATTCAAGTCATGACAGGACTCTGCATAGAATTTCCAACAAATCTCTGATCTCAGTGGGTCAGTTTGAGAACTGCAATAAAGAAGTTTTGGTTGACAGACTTTATGAATGACATTTTGGTATCAAGCCATATCATGGCTTTGGAATTTGAATAAATTCCTAGTCTTTCTAATAATAATATAAAGTCTTTGCCCTTTGGCAGTAGATCCTTAACCAGCAGCAACTCTTTCTATTTGTCAAGCATATAGGTACCACAGACTGTTCCTAGCTTCTGCAGAGATTAATAAGCTGACTATACTATGTGTCAGCATTGTCAGAAATCTCCACATAAGTTGGTTTGACCATCCTCTACGGTACAGATTTTGAGTTATAAAGTGTAATTATTATTCTTAAGGCTATTTGTTTCTTTCTGTTTCTAACAAAATTGCAGAGCATACAAATACAATTGCTTGAAAAGCCTTTATCAAACATATTATTGTATTTATGGAAATAGTCATATTTATCAGACAAATTATACACTTTAATAATAATTGCTGACTCAAAAAAAAATAAAAAAAATAAAAATAAAAAATCCTGATTTAAAATGTCTGTGTTGAGCAAAGTGCTGACTTGAAACCAAATAAGCATAAGTCACCCCAGAAAAACATAAAGGCATGAAAAAGACATGTTACTAGATATTATTCTTAGAAATCAACAGTTTCTTTTTCAGCTAGAGGTCAGTTATCAAACTTATTTTTTAAATGTGTGTGGAAATCTTCCCACAATATTGTTAAATTGAAAGGAAATATATAATTCTAAATTCTAGTCTGCTTGGTATACCACCTGCAAGAATTTATTTCAATATACTCTTAGCTGTCAATTATTCAGACTAAAATCCAAGTGTGGAATATCAAACTTGTTGAGCTAGCCTCTACTAACTTTTAAGCGTGATTCTCAAAATGAACTTGGAATCTTTTATTCCTGCAGTTTAGAAATTAAAAAGGGACTGCTTTGATCAGATAGCGTAAATGAACAGGGGAAATTGTGCATTATCTTTTCAAGATATCTGCTTAAATGTCAAATTAATTTTTAGAAATTAAACAGAATGAGAACAAAATAAATGTATATATTTTATAGCTTAATTCTGAAAGTCTTATGCTTATTTGAGTTTACCTTTGCTTCCAACTTTACAAAAGCTACTATTTTTTTGTAGTTTTTGTTTGTTTGTTGGAGCATTTTTAATATTCTGAGAAATTTCATTTCCACTCAAATTCCTTTCAAAGTC
>VXAL01002517.1:0-20002 GCA_013399475.1 Chauna torquata
ACTATTCTATACCCTTTGTATTGTTTTATGCAAATATCAACGAGTCTTCTTAGTGTTTACTTTTATGTCTACTCTCTCATCTTAGAGAGTTTGGTAAGGCTGTCTTTTCAAAGCTGAATATGTTTTCAGATAGGTATTAATGATCACTGTATTTAAGACATAAAACAGCAAAATTCAGTCTGATTTTCTCATTCACAATATAACACACTGAGTCAACTCTTCATCAGCACTGAACTGTTGTGCAAACATAATATGCAACAAATCTGATAAAAGTAGATCTTACTCTCAGACATTTTTATCTATATATTCATGAAACAGCCTCCAGAACTCTGATAAAAAACTTAGGTGGGTGGTTGCCTGAAAGCATTTTTGCTCTTGTCATCTGTAAGTGGATTGATTATATACAATGTATTTCACCCATTCCTCAATATGAACATGTAACCAATAGGTTTAAAATTAAGCTAAGCTATTCTCTTTATTAATTTAGTAACTTCAAGCCCTTAAACTTTCTCTTGGCCTCAGAATGCAAACCATCTTCTAAGTGTGAAAATTAACTGGGCAAATGCTTACTTTTGACCTTCTCTTCGACTTGAGGTCACATGACGATAAGCCATAAACTACCTCAGTGGACTAACACTGATCACAATGGCATAAATTTCCTCAAGCAAAATTACTGTGTGATAAGCTTATAGAGTAATTACACAAATTAGACGCAACCACCAGAGGAAGAACACTGTGCACAGTAGATCTGACTTTCAAATCAGAAAGACTGCATTATTCCTTGGATCAGCAAGCAGTACATGTTTTTACCGTAACTGAGGATTTGGTCCTTAAAAACTTCTTCATGGACATAAAACTGCACTACAAATAATAATCAGTATTGCTATCCAGTTTAATTACTGACAGATCTCACAGCATATGGCATAGGTTAACCTGCACCCCACCATGTGGGAAGGTGCCATAAGCACTATCATATTCGTCTTAGAGATCTGGAATTATCTGAGGGAAAGACAATGAAGTAATGTTTCCAAGATTACCTACGTAGATGCAGAGTCAAAAATATAAATATAACGTTGAATCTCAGTCCTATCATCTCACCACTAACCTATACTCACGAGAGAGAGAGAGAGAGAGAGATTCTAGAGAAGTTATAATTAATAATGTATCTATTTTGCCTATATAAGAAAAATGAGATTTCTGAGTTAAGATGTAGCCTTTGTTACCCGTGGTATATGCACATCACATTTGTATATCATGATAAAAAAAAAAAAAGGCTCTTTCTTTCGAAGGAACCAGCTCCCTGTTGGAGCGGTGAGAAATTTGACTTAGGAGAAGATGCAAACCCTCTTGACAAAGGAAGTGAAATCAAGAGTGCTGTTACACAAAACTAGCACGGAGACAGCAATGTATAAATAAAATTGACTTACTTATGCCCCAGAGAAAAAACTTAAGGAGGAAATAAAGTTACTCTGCAATCTTGCCATACTACTTCTGGAACACAGTCACTCTTGCCGTTACCACTGCACCCAAAAGCCTCACAGTAGCACAGAAATCTGCTAAACCTTAAAATCTGTCTTCCCAATACAGATTCTTCATACTGCTAAATAGGTTCTAGGAATAAATCTTCAGATAAAAATATCCAGAAGCCATCCAAACAAAGAGGCCTTACATCATTGCTCATGCTTGCTGCAGCAGCAAATAGATTTGGTCAAACGTTTATTTAAAAAAAAATACATGAAGTTTTCTGTCAACATCTTGATGTGGTTTGAGAGGGTATGTACCTAATCTAGTCAAAGCTGTCATTTTCTACTAAATTTCTGGGTAGTGTGCCATTTATGACTCTCATACCATAATCTGAAATCTAGGAAAATGGTTCCCAATGAAGGATTCAAAAACAGGCTTTAAACAATGACTGCTATCTAGATCCCCAAAATATGTACATTTACAGTAATTGTATTATTTTGGGGGAAAATGGAAGAAAAGAAATAGAAGAAATTTATGTCCAATACTGATAAACTATTGTTTTTTCAGACATGTGAACCACTTTATTTATAAGTAACTGTCCCTTCTACCCTCCCCACCAAAGTCAGTGACAGCGCAGATTACATTCCGTCTGTGTAGTACAAGGAAAAGCATATCCCAGAGATCTCTCCACAACAGACTGTGCCTCTGATTCTTGATAGCCGACTCCCTACCTGCAACAGTCCTCAGCATTTACTTCCTCCTTTTTGTAGATGTCTGTAAGTATGGGTTACTTATGGTTTTCTTTTCAAAGAAAATTCCCTTTAAAGAAATACTCTGGTTTATCTGAGACATGGAAGACCAGGTGTGTAAACGTGATCTTTTAAAGCTTTAGTGGATTCTTATTACTGAAGGATAGCAACTACAAACTACCTTTTCTGTTTTCCCAGTGAGAGAAAAACCTTCAAGTGCATTCATTATGGGATAGTTATGAAACTATGCAGCACACCATCTGTACCTGTTCCAAGCAAACCATGTTATGGGGATAACATTTTGAAGGAAAAGTTTGCCTTTCTTAACTGCAATCGAAATTTTATCCTGTAAGGTGAGAAAAATCTTTCCTGATTGTTACATTGCACACCGTATGTTTTAAGAATCAATTGAGAGTTAATTAACATATAATTGATATGCACTTCTTTACAAAAGTAAGTTTTAACTTCTTCCATGAAGAAAATAGATTAAAAACCCTGTCATACTAAATATACTGTTTCTTAATATACCCCCCGTCAAGAAAAGCCTTTTTTGTCCATGTTTGTTAATGCAGCCTAAAGAAGTACAAAAGGTATCATGGAATTCTGCTTGCAAATGGAATACAGCCAATAAAATCAACCTTTTTTAGAGAATACTGCCTTAATTTTACTCATCGTATATACAGATTGAAATACAAACTGAGAGTAGCTTCTAAAACATCATTCAGGCACCATTCTAACACCACAGTTTCCTTCATAGTTTACCTTACTTTTTTCAGAACTCATTTCTGTTTTTAAAGAAAAAAGGGAACACAAGTGAACAGCTCTCATTTTGATATTTTTAAAACAAATGTAAATAAAAAAGCCATTTTCTTGACATCATTGTTGTATTGAAAAGTTTGGTATTTTCCAACTACCTCTATTACTTAGAATTTCTTTTACGGCAATAGCACTAGACTAAATCAAGTGTGAGAAATCTGTTGTTGCTCTAGGTATTCTACAAACAAGTAATAAAGTTGACATTTCTGGCCCCACTGATCTTTCCACTTAGGAAGTTGCAAACAGAGTACAGTTTTGCCGAAACATTATTTAAAATGGAAACATAGAGAAGATTAATGTTTGCTAAATATGTCAATTTTGTACTAAGAAGCTTTTTGCTACTCAAAAACATTCACCAGCTCTTAAAAATGTCTGAATATAAACAATAATCAGTAATGTAGTGAAGTCCTCATGTTAAATGATGATACAAGCAGCAAAACATGATTCAGAACTTCCAGAAATATTCTAATTGTCAAATGCCATTGTAAGTTTTGCATACTTCCTTACGGGTTCACTGATCAAGCAATATAGAATTTTCTATAAAAACAAACAGAATAGATTCACAGAAGAACTCACAGAAGGAGAAGTCTGTAACTCATGCACCGCAGTGGCTAAGACTGCAGATATATCCCTTTCTCTGTGCATGTGCAGTTTCTCACATGAAGAAGTTATTTTTTGGTTAATATGTATTGCAGGCTTCAGGCAGGACTCAGACATAAAAATTCCTTATTAACCTAACTTCTACTGGACCAAGCCACACTGATGAAACTGAAACCTGTTAGAATTTCATCCAGATGTGTAAGAATTTTTCTGACTAATTTACATGTTCACTATGTATTTGTGAATTAATTACACAGTCTTTCTCTCTCAGGTCATACATATCAGTTTTATGCACTCTAGACATTTTCAGAAATCTAATGATTCAGTACATGACTTTAAGTGGCTTCACAGGAGTAGTAACCCATTAACATTTTTCCTCTCATCAAATTGCTTTTTAAATAAACTGGTATAATACATACCCGGTCAGTCTTCCCTTCTGTCTGAACACTTGTGCGACTCCGTGCATCATGGTCTTCTTCAAGGTCAGATACATCTTCTAGCTCCTCAGGTGTCTAGAAACAAACATTGAAATAGGTTATTCTCTCTTATAGTTAGTAAATTTGGTATTAACATCAAACATTATAATTTGGTCTAAGATAAATGTCTGAAAAACAAAAAACAAATCTTGTTGTAGAACTACACTAGCTAGTAAATGCTAACTAAAATAAAATTGTGTCAGACAGCTTTGAACTAGTTCACAATAGCCATGTTTAAACTAAAGCACTGGCTTTTAAAGCTGACATTTAGGGAAGTTTTGTTTAAACCTTGTGTTATTGCTGCTAGCAAAGCTGTATTACAAAAAACCATTTACATGACCAGAATGGATGCACAGGTTTGTTCTACCTTCTCTTCCCTGTACAGAAACACTAATACACTCACTGTGATACACTAATATAACTGTGAGACACTCAAGATATGAGTGATTTGGGTCTATCTCTGACTTTGTGTGTACTGTACATACTGTACTATACACACAGCTAAAAGAATCTGTATTGCTAACATTTTTGTATGCTGATTTCTTCAACAACACGTGAGCAAATCAATTCAAAAATGCCATTTTCCTTATAACAGGAAACATTTTCTGTATGAATTAAGTCTTCACGTTTATTTCCTCCTTCCCAATTACCGACCCATTGTTCAAAAAAAAAAAAAGTCTATTGCAGGGGTTCTGAATTTTACCATAAGTAACTTAGTAAATAAAGCACAATGAACATGGCTGTATAAGGGACACTAAATAGAACATTCAAAGCAAGTTTAATCATACTAACAAAACAGTAAACAATGAAGCACACAAAACATCAGAATTATGAATTACTTAAAAATTAATATTGGTTCTGTCAATGCAACCAAGTACCCAAAAAGTTTTCCTTTGGCTCAAGGGGATTCACGTTTCAAGAACCAAATTCACTTATAAAGTCCAGACTTAATAAATAACTGGTGATTGATCTGCTGTTGGATGACCTACTACCAGCTTGACCTCTAGAGTTCCAATCACAAGGAAATCATGCCATTCTTCATATCCCATAAGCCTGAAGTCCCAAGAGAAACATGAAAAGATAAGGACTATCAAATAACCCTACCAAAACACATGCAGGAAAGAAAGTGAAAGTCATCATTACTTTTACCCATCTTTCAATCACATCAAATGTATTTTTTTAATCCAGAACTGCTATGTACTCTCACCTTCTAATTTTTACTGGCAGGTCATACATAAACAGTATTTGTTGAGAGGGACACTGTAGCACTCTGTGATTTTATTTTTAGGTCCACAGCATAGTAATGGAACTGCACAAAACTGTATAAATCCACCTGCATACATTCCTATCATTTGGGAAAGCGCCTCTGTGGCCACCAGGTGGTATATGCACCACTAGACTTCAACATCAGCCTTGAAACAAGGTTTAAGTAGCACTCTAGTACTTCAAAGCACAGAAGTAAATTCACTCACTGAACAAAATAATAGTAATTTGAATGAGATAATATTGTAAGAAATAAATAACTCAAACCCAACCTGACAAATATAATGCTGGTGGTGAAAAATACGCCTAGATACCCTCAAGAAAAGAGAAAGGCAGTCAACTTTTGGGGCATAGATGAACACAATACACCCACCTGGGCACACTTTACTGGCAAAGTGGAAAAAAGGGAACATTTCATTTTCAGGCAAAGATTACCAGTGTCATGAAATCTTTCAGCTTTAGTCTTGGAATTAGACCTAGTGAGAATTCCACACTACCAGAAGCTGTTATCATGACAAGTTGATCGAAAACCTATGGCATGGAAGGAAAATCAGATTTTGTTGTGGATGGATACCCATAAAATAAAAAACTCTTATCACAGACTGACTTTAATTGGAAACACTTACAGACGCTCTTATTAGAGGACCAATAACTGGAAGGGTATTAAAACTGGATGCATTTAACTTCTCGGGATTACACTGTCTGGGGCGCTAAAGGCAGGTAATGGCCTTGCTTCAGTGATAGGTTTCTAGCTCACAGTAACCCGAATGGTTACTATGGAAAGAAACCATACTCTTTTTAAAGCTATATGATACTTGGTTACTACATACAGAAATGTATTGTGATGCTTAGTTTTTTCTAAACATTAGTTACAACTTTTTTCCACCAATGATCATACAGTTGAATTCAAGGTACCAATGTACCGTTCCTTTCTGGGTGAACGTACACTTGTGAATATTTGAAAATCACACATTTCCTTCCAATACAGTTTTTTTCTGTAAAAGATATAACCTATATGGAATAAATGATGTTTGTGACAAGGTTGAATGGTTTTGCTGGTATAATTTTGAGATGGTCACATTATTCATCAGTGAATTTTAGGTCATATCAGTAAAAGCTTTATACCATCACCACTCCACAACAAGTTACATAATATTTTATGAAAAGATAATTTTAGGAGGCATTGAGACAATTAGAGAGTTCTCTAAAATTGTATTAGTACTATTTTTCTGTAAAGTTGAACTACATAAATATTACCAGCCTATATGCAGAAAGCTTAACGAGCAAAGAGGACAGGAAAGTGACACTAGTATAAGACCATCTCCAAATGACAGTCTGAGGTAAGGTTTCCACAGACAATAACGGTTATTAATTCATGTGACACAGCACTTTCAAAAATGCAAGCTGTAGAACACAGATCTCCTTTCAGCTGCGCTGGGATAGGGATTCTCCAATTCTTTACTCATATACAGAACACTGGATCACACTCTAAGTGCAGTGGGCTCATCTCTGAGCCCCCCTTGGCTCATACGTTGTCAGAAAAACATTCATTTTAAAACGCATATCCTAGCCAGAGAAAATCTACTCCAAAGTTCTTCCCAAGACAGCTTCTCCAAGGTCCAGATTTGCCAGGTTTTTAACTATTGGTACAACAAATTCAACAAAAAAACAAAACAACTATCCATGCATTAAAGACTAAGGGCACAAGCTTCAAGAAGAAAGCTCTGATTTATCAAATCTTAAATCACAAACCATGAACCATACTCGTTTTCAGACAAAAAGCATCCATAATACTAATAATAATGAGAAAAACTGAAATAGTTACTCACTTGCTTTATCTCTTTGGTACCTGTTTTATGCAATTCAGTGCAAGATTTGTGATTGTTAATACTGCTTTCATGGTTCAGTATTAAATAGCATGTGTATACTTATATGAACACTCCATGTGGGAACACATGGATATTCCATATTGTGAAAACTGAACATAGTGCGACTCTCTGCTGTTTTTAAAACCTCACTATGAATTCTACAGTAAGAAAATGTCATTGCATGTTTGAACTGGTCTTTATTAAGAGTATGGACTACCAGGTCTGATAACAAAAAAAAACGTGGTATCATCCATAAACAGAAATTTTCTACAGGAAGAGCATCACAGCTTGAGAATTGGGACAAAAAGCACGGAAGGAATTTCAAAGTATAGTTGAAGGTTTAGTATTTAGGGCTATGATGAATCTCTGATATAAACTGGAGTCTCAGAGACTGCAAGTGACAGAAGAGGAAGAAGACTGGGTATATGTAGTCAGTGACAGGATGAATACAAGACATCAATGGCAAATTCACTATTAAGACACACAAGTAATTCAAACTAAGGAATTTCCAGTAAATGTAAAGAAGAATGTTGAGGTGAAAATTAAGTCCTGTGCAAGACTCCAGTCAGCAGGAAGCTACAAACGTGTGGGTGAGATAGAGTGGTAAAAAGTTTCAAAATAGATATGAAAAGGAAAATTAAGAAAAAGCGGTCACAGGAACAAAAATCTTGGCTAGTCTCCCCTAGGAGTACTGGAGGAGGGGAGAAATCAATTTTAAGGTGAAGCCTGAGCCATTTACAGATAAGGCTATGGAAGGGCTGGCTGACGCAGCAGAGGGACACAGGACGCCTGCCCCAGCCTCTTGGCCCGCAGTTCTGACAAATTTTGGTCATTTGTGAAAAGCCTTTTTTGACTCCCACAAAAACACATTCAAACATATTCCTACATATTTAAGACTATAATTACATTATTACTGCTGATGTTACACAGATAGTAAATGTGTATTGCTTTCCACATTTCAATGTTCTCAATAAATCTGCATTCTCACTGTTTTTTCTGCTGAGGACTCAGGCTGAGGACTCTACGTTATATTTATAACCAAGTTTATAGTATGGATGATTTTTGCACCTTGCTGATACTCAACTTAAAGCCATGATAGTAAGTCAATACCATCGCATGTGGGTGATTTCCAGCTATGCATTACCTTCACATTTTCATTTGTGAAATGAAAATCACTCCTCTGGTGTGAAACCTTTACATTTGCTTTACTACTAGAATTTTACAGAGAATAATTAATAAAAAACAAGGTCTGGCCTAAGGCTTTAGATCTCTGCCAGTCTTTTCAAACTGTGTGCAAGTGTACTCTTTTACTTATTTGCTTTTCAATCCAACCTTTGTAGAACAACGTGTCTGACTACGTTTTACAGAATTTTCTCCAACACAAATTTTTATATGCAGACCCTCCTCAAAAGTGATTGTCTGAACAACTTTATCTAGATCATTCATTTTTAAAGGTCACATACACTCATGAAACCATCAACCCTGCAAATAAAGGGTCTCTGCTGTTAAAAAAAATAACAGATGCAAGTCTAAAATCTCAAAGTGTACAATATAAATGAACAAAGAGGCATCGTAATGGGAAGGACAGAAGCTATCTCTGCTTATCTAACATTCAATTAAATGCTGACCTTTAAGCTGTCGTTATATGCTCTCATGCCGTATCTTACTTGGTTTCAACCCCCCCNCAGACTAACACCTTATCAGGACTGAGGTGATGAGTGATCTCTTTATTATACCAGTGCAAATACAGATTTTTTTGTGGTATGTAAATACTACAGCAGCAAATAGAATTGCTTTGTATGCACTCTACTATGGTCAGAATTTAGTCTATTATGTTCTTCACTGAGAGCAGAATGGGTTTAAAAGGATTGTCTGTTCTACTCTGAAAATTAGACTAATGCCCATATTTGAAAATTTCATCACATCAAGAATCATGTCGTTCAGTGTAACAATATACGGCAAATGTTTCACAAATGGGCCTTTCACAAATATTTAGCTAGTGCTTGATATTTTGTGTTATTCACAATACCAGTATTATCCCACACTTAATTCTGCCAAATGACAGGCTGCCAGAGTTTTGATACACTTCAGGGAGAAGAAGAAATTGCAAGCATTTATCTTTCCTGAAAAATTTATTAATAATCTCATAATTGTTAGTATCTATTTCTAATTCATTAAAAGCACTTTTCAAATCTTTGCTAAGAGTGATTATTTTGAAAACAATAAAAAGCACATTGTTTTAGGGCAAATTAAAATCCTATGTTCTTAAACTGTCAATATTATGACATCTCAGTGCTATCATAAATACCAATCCTCTTATTTATCATTAAACATGATCACGCATCTATTCTTGAAACCTGTTCTTGGAACCTCCCTTAAAAAATATCTTTTGCATATTATTTGAGAAATTATGGATATAAAGCTAACATGATTAATTAAATTGGTGACCAGGACTTTGTCTTTGATTGCAGTGTTGTCAACAACTGCCAGCGAGGAATTTGTCATCAAGTGATAGTAAAAATATTATCCTGCCATAGCCTGTACACATTACAGATACTTAATCTTCAAATGCAGGTGATAAACTATCCTTGTGAGTAACAGAGAAAATTGTGCAAATATTTTTTTTTTATAGATCTAAGCTGTAATTTCAGGTTAAGATTAGTGCTCAGAACAGAAACTTCAGCGAAGATCAGTTTCATACTTTATTAATGATAAGAATAAATGATGACCTTCAAAACAGAGAGATGAAAGTATTTTCAATACAAGAAAGATCAAAAAGATCATGTCATATGGTAAAGAGTTAAGGTTTTAAAAATACTAAATGCAGTGAACTCTGACAGTATGGGACACAGGTTACCTTATTACTACTAGATGCCAGGAGTTTATTCGTTTAACAGTAAGCCAATTTACAACATTCCACTCCAAACGATTAGGACAAAAAAGGTGAGATTAATCACTGTTAGAAACAGCTAGACAGATCAGTTGCCTGACACCACGTGACAATTCCTGTGTTTTCAGTTCTCACTGGGAGTACATTAGGATAATGGTCTTCTTACAAACTGGCCTGAGAGATGTGAAGGATGTGAGCACAGGGGTGTAACTGAAAGGTTTAAAGTGAAATTTTTGAGAACTGCCTTCTGAAAATTGTTTTTAAGTAAAAACTGGGAAGTTGTGATCACTGAGGAAATTGGCACAGAGAGTTTTAACACCTATTTTCTATCCAAAGTTATACCTCTTTTGCTGAAAACCTGCACTGCAGCTCTGGGTTCGTTCTCTCCCTCCGTGAGTTTGGTTGTACCTCTTGAAGCACTGATGATGCTTCGTAGGTATGCCACTCTCACGTAATGCCTAGAACAGTTTGAAAAGAGTTTTACTCTTGAAAATGCTGAGCTAGTCATGCTGTTGTAAAAGCACACAAATATTTTTGAAATCCAGAAAGTTCAGGGAAAGTGGCTTCCTACAATATTTACACACCATTTATTATGCACATTGTTATGTGTCTACAGATCTAATTTCAATGTCTCATGACAAAGCACGCATGAAAATCACAACTAGTAAAGGCATCGTAAACAGAAGTGTCAAAAGATACAAGGAAAATAAGGTTTATAGAAAAGGTAGCAGTTTTTATCAAATGAAACAGCATGACCAGAAAAGAAGCTAATATTTCAGGAGAACAAATTCTTTACCAGGTACCTGAGGACTCACTTGGGAACCTGAAAGCCTACTTACTTTTTCCAGACATTTCATGGAAATATTGAAAATTTGCAATGAAGCACGTTTTCTATGACATTTTAAAAAACAATGTAAAATCCCAAATAAATGACAGATAACATAATCATAACGATCATACACCTCTACTGTAACCAGTCCCTGTCTTTACCCCATGAACACAATGCCCACTGATACATACCTCCAGTCAAAGTGTACTCTTTGTTTATGCTTATTAAGTAGAAACTTCACCACATTACTTAGAAGTTTCCATTTTAAACTCAGAAAATTAATAATTAACAAGAACAGAATATTAGTTTTTAATACAAGCGATCTGTTATTTTTGTTATTGAAAATGTATTCCCTGTTTCCTCCGCTGGGTTGACATACAGTTGCTCCATCTAGTGGGAAGCTAATTAAGACATTTAATTTATATTGGAAATAATTCTTAAACTGTTTGAAGACAGTGAAAAACCAATTCAGTAGCTGTTCCCATTTTTGCCAGAAAACTTTATAAAATAAATTATATACGGCCTAACAATTTTATAGTTGTGTTTGAAATAGAATACTTTACTCCAACATTTGAAAATTAGAAAATAGAACTTGTTTTCTCTATCACACCCACGCATATTAAAAAGTACTCTAAAACATCATCACTTCAGGACTGGCTAACTCCAAAGGCAACAAAATAGATGTTTTGCATTTTGACTCTTCAGAACTTCGTGATGGTTCCCATTTTCAAAAAACGTGAAAATAACAAACTAGGAAAGTGATGCTCAGCATCACTCCAGTCTCTGGCAGAATCATGGAATGACTCCTCTTGAAACATTCTTCTGGGCACATGAAGGACAAAGTGGTGACTGTAAACAGTCAATACAGATATACCAAGGACAAACCATGCCTCATCAACCTGATTACCTTGTATAATGAATTGACCACATTTCTGGATGACGGAAGAACGGTGGATGTCCTTTGAAAGGCTTTTCACACCATTTCCCAGGTTTTGTAACCAAGTTGGGTTACTCAGCTTTGAGTGGGTGAACAACAAGATGGGTAAGAAGGGCTCAGATGATTGGGCTCACAGGGTTCATGGGTGTACCCTGGTGTCTAGCAACATAGGGAGTACTGCAGAGGGTCTATCAAAAGACCAGTTCTGTATGACATCCTTACCATGGGTCTGGAGGAGGTAATGGAGTGCACACTCAGCAAGTTTACACATGACGCCAGATTGGAAGACCAGATAATACACTTAAGGGCAGGACTGCCATCCAGAGAGATTTATGAAGGCTGTAGGAACGGGCTGACAGGAAACTTACAAAATTCTAAAGGAAAAATGCAAACTCTGGCAGCTGTGAAAGGAGAACCCCTTGCAATAAACAAAAGACGCTGTGGGCTGCCTGGCTGGGGAGCACATCAACAGAAAAGGACCTGGGGTTCCTGGTAGACAGCAAGCTGGGCACAAGCCGGCAGCATGCCCTGGCAGCAGGGAATGCCGAGAGTATGCTGGGCTCTATGAACCACAGTGCAACCAGCAGTTTCAAGGAAGCGACAATTCCCCTTTACTTGGCTCTTATTAGAAAGCATCTAGAATGCTGTATCCAGTTTTCGTACCCGCTGGGCTTTATTTCTGTCTAGAGAAGAGGTGGCTTTGGGACATCTAACAGCACCCCCCCAGAACCTATGAGGAAGTCATCAACAAGATGGACCAGCTTCTCTGTACTGAGGAGCATGGTAGTAGGATAAATGGCAACAGACTTAAGTTGGAAAAACAGAGCTTCAGCCTGGCCATAAGGAAAACCTTTTTTCCCATGAGGACAGCCCAGCAGTGAAGCAGGCTGCCCAGAGAGATTGTGCAGTCTCTGTCCTGGCAGGTTTCCAAGACACAACTCGTTAACACTCTGAGCATGGGACTGAGGAGTTCCCTGAAGCAGAGGGGATGATCATAAGATCCATTTAGCGAGATTCAGTCACAGATCTCAGGTACTTTTCAGTAACAGTCTGATCAGCTTTTTATTACAGTGTCTGTTTCTTTCCTCATCTTTCATGTTTGTTTGCTTTTTTTTTTTTTAGCTTGCTCACCCAATGGTGAAATTCCCACAGTGATTTTTCCTTGTGACAGGGAGTAGTGAGATACAGTAAAGATAAATCTACCCCTGTGAAAACACATTTGAAACTATGCTTTGAGCTTCATAAACGTGATACAGCCTTCCTTCCTGCAGGAACTCCTTTTCCTCTTGAGAAGACTCCATTTTTCATGAAGAAGATTTCCCAAAGCCTCATTCCCAAAGTCAAAACTAAAAATATGTTTCAAGGCAGACTGTCCTATGAAACATAGATAAGAAAATTGAAACTGCTTTTGAAAAACATCAATATATTAAAAGTAAAGAAAGATGCAGTGAAGTTTGTTCAGTGCTTAAAAAGGTCAAGAAATAAGAGACAAAACAGAAAACGCAAAATTTCACAGGAAATTTAGGTTTATCAGATGAATAAAGCCTAAGCAACAGCAGCCCCTGCATCAAAGGGGGCTTTGCATTTTTTCCTAACCCATCTATTTCAGTTAAGTGAACTATGCTAAATGATCATACTGAAAAAAAAATTAAAAAATTCCTTTGGATAGATGAATATATCCTTTAATAAAAGATTTCCAATTAAAAGAGTATTTCTCAAACTGGAGTAGATGAAACGATTATCTAGGACCTGAAGATTTGCTCAAGTCCCTTGAGTCTCAACCAACCTTCTCTACTATCAGACCCGCAAGTAAAACGTATAATCTTAAACAAGGGTAAACAGAATGAACCTGTCAATCAAAACCTTGTGCGTAACTATAACAATGCAGACTCTACTGCAAAGCCCAATTCTGAATGCATAGCGACCACTCACTGTCATCCTTCCCACGCATTCCCACATATAACCTAGCATCAAAATGCAAAATTTTCAGTTTTAGCAGATGGTCGTCCCAGACAGTGTCCCAGAGAAAGTGAAAATAAATCCAGTCTAGCCATGCATCTTGTATCTATTACTTTCATTCCTGCTTTTAATTTTTGAGAAGCTTCTGATGCCCGTAACATGCATCCACCCACATTTAGTCATTCAGTAACCAATAACTGCTCAACCGAGTGATCTGTGTCAGTTGAGGTGGAACTAAACGACCCATTAAGTACATTACTGTGCCAACCCACTTCCCTGTCACAAATTAGTAATTTGACTCCAATTTAAGAGGCTGATAGTCCATTACTAAGTAGGTTCTCCAAGTAAAGTGGAATTAAAAAACAAAACAAAAAAAGCACCCCTCAAAGAACATTAACTATTTCAGGCCTTGTTATTCCTGTACAAGATTATTTATTAGATGATTTGGTTATAATTGTTAGAGGTGCTAATGAGAATCATACAACAACAGCTTTTCAGTTACATGTACTCCCATTACTACTGCATTTACTACTGCATGGAAAATACTCAGTTTTGTATGTGAAATGATTTTCTAAACTGGGAAGGTTTCATAACAAACTTTTATGACAAAAGACAGCAAGGAACCTTCCCTTTCAACACATAAATTGAGAAAGTTATTCATATCAATGTTTCCCCTTCGCATATTTTTTCCGTAATATACCATGACAGGCATCTTTGACAGCCTCTTCTGGACAGTGAAAATGGAATGGAAGATATTCATTATCTCTCTCATTTACAAACACAGACAGATAGGCATAGATAAAAATGAGCAACTGTGAAGAAAGACACTACATCCTTAATATCCATGACAAATTAACAAAATCTGTCTCACTTATGAATTGTTTCTCCTAATGTATAAGCTGAATCTTCCTTCATGTAATCAAAGCTTACTCTTTTTCTTCCTATCCATTATGAGCACGTAAAAATAGATTTTCACTCTTGTGCAAAAATATTTTACATTTTTGAAAATGGCTGTATCTTCTCCTTCTTTCTCTTCTTCTTTTCCTGTGTTCACTAGGCTAATTAAGCCTAGCTCAATCAGTAATTTCCTCATAGGTCACATTTTCTAATACTCTGATTGTTCTAGCTTCAACCTATCTCAAAATTGTGTTCCTAAAGTCCTCCACTCAGCTCAGAACCCTACAATAGCACAGCTGAATTTTAAGAGATTTCTCTCCTTTTAACCAAGAAGTCAGCCATGCCCAATGGTTCTCTGCCTGTGCGTACTGAGAAATGCCTCTGAATGAACAGGACAAATGTGTCAAAAAAAAAAAAAAAGTGTCAAAAAGAATCCAAGATTTGCCAGTCCAGAAAGGGAGCAAGACTAGAACAGTTATTTGATTGGAGGGAAAGTATGAATTTTAGTACCTGCTCAAGGATGTGAGCAAATTTAGAGTCTGAACTGCAATCCTCTCATTCCCTACAGAGGCTCAAGTCTCGTGTCTCTCATCCATAGTACCAGAGCTTCAGGAAGACAGGGGAGGAGTGATCTCATCCCCAAATCTCTAGTATAGCATTTTCCAAAATAAGGTCCACACAAAGTCACTGCTTCTATACTACTTTCAATGCTGTAATATTCTCAATCAGGAATATAAGTCAAGAAATCACACAACACCATGGGTGCTCCATGTACCAGATGACAACAAAATGATGATTTCTATCAACGATTTTATTTGTAGTAAATTTGTTTGTTTTGATGGTTGGTGTTTTTTTGTTTTTTTTTTTCTAGAAAGAGCAATCATGGTTCAGTTTTAGAAAGGCCAGGCAAAGAGTTCCTCTACTCACAACAAAGCCCAGGGCTACAAAACTGCCTTTAATCTTCAAAGCCTTTAGCAAAGTCACCTGGCCCAAGACAGTATGGAAACTACTCATCATAAGGATGGCGGTATTTTTACTAAAATGCCACCTGTTTCACTAAAATTCCACTCCCAGACAGCACTATGGCTGCTGTGGATTCCATCCTGCTTTGTCTAACACTTCCCTTATCTTATACAGGGAGGTATGGCAGAGAGTTGTGAATTTAACTCTGGAGATGAGACCGAGGTGGATTAAACTCATTGTGCCATTTGTTTTATTTTTGTTTAGCCCAAATGACTTCCCTGGTGTGCAGAAACCACTAAGTACACAGACTGAGGTGAACTTTAAGGCATATGAACATAGGTGTCCAGGCCTTCAACTCTGTATTTAAGCATCCATCTTCTAATCTACATTCATATTCCAACCTAGCTTTTAGTGTGTATGTTCTCACTTCTAGTAAGACTTTCTGAATTGGACTACTGCATTATAAGATTTCTTTTCCTTAGCATCATTTAACACACTATGTACCTTTAAATATCATACCTGATTACATCTTTTATTTTATCCAAGATAAAAATCAGAATTCAAGTGTTAGTTACCCTTTTCTAAAGAGACCAGCACCCTGTGAGAATTCCAGTTTTCATGTTTTACAATAAATAATTCTTATACTATCTTAGTATCAGAAATGAGAAGTAAATCTGCATATAAAAACATGAGACAAACTGTAAGAAAGATAACAGGTGAGAAAACGGAAAAGGACTTAAAGAAAAAAAAAGAAGGGGAAGGGAAAGAAATGAAGAGGATACAAACAAACAATGCTCATGTGATACAGGACAATGCACACGTAATGCCTGTGATGAAGCACCACAATTCTTTCAGGAATACTATCCTATGTCTTCATGGTAGTCTGTTCATGCTAGTTGTTCAGTGGCCCCTGAGATGAATGACAACTGTTTTTTCCACTTTCTCTTTGTGGAGGATTTTTTTTTTCTGCTATTAATAATGCTCTCAACTTTTTTTTCCTAGGCAGTAGATAAATCTCTGAGCTCATCAACGTATCCAAGAATAAACAAGAAGGGAGCATGAGATATATCACAGCCTAAAACCCAATTATGTCAGGTAGCAACTGCTTGCCAAACCTCTGAGTTACCTGGAAATCCTACAGACTGTGTGAGAGTGAATCATTCCATCTCTCAATATCCAAACTGCAGCTAATACTTGCTATTGAGTTTTCTGGAATGGAAAATATCAGGAGAAAACAATGGGTTTTACTGATGAACTAAAGACAGCCTTAAATTTAATCTCGATTTAATTCCACCAGCTGAGAAACTTAAGATAATTTTATAGGTAGAAAACAGTTTACAAATTATAAAGCTAATACGTTCTACAAATGAATAGCGCAATTTCATATACAAAAAACAAACAACAACAACAAAAAACACAGCGGCAACACTATCAAATAGGATGATCTTTTCATCCAGGAAAAAATAACTCCTTCATTCAGATCCCTTCTGCAATTAAAAGGCACCTGCTTTCTGATCTATGAGTCTCCTATAAACAATAAAATCAAATCAAGCAGTCAAGCCTGAGATGAGGGAAGCTGTATGGCATGAGGTTTAGGATCATATTAATGTAATGGAATAGGAAAGGAGAAAGGGTAGCTCAAGTTCTAAGCAGACACAATCTTATATTTCCTCTCCACTGGATATTGGCTCCATTTCAGAAAAGTCCATTGTCCAGAAGTACGAACCCCAACACAGGCAAGTGAAACCACAGTTTACTTTCCTATTAACTAAAGTACTTGGTATACTAAACAGCAAGAGAGCCTCAAAAACTAATAGTTTAGCTACACTGAAGGAACGGTGCTCTAAAGATACAATTTCAACACAATCCATTCGCTAGACGATGCATAGTACTCCCTTGCCGCAACACACCTCATTTCAGTGTCAATATACACTGACTTTGATGGTACTGAATGTAATGGAGCATCTCTTCTTTCTTTCTAAGAACAGAGTTTTATGTCCCAAAGGTTCTCAGATAATTAGGCAGTATCTAGTTTGTCAACCTCTACAGAATTTTTTCAGGTAACCAGTACTTAAAAATAGTCTTCCATTTATCAAGCTCAGTGGAGGATTTGTTTAAAATTCTCTAAAGAACTTCCTTCCATGGTTTCTGTCAGTCTCCCTGTTATTACTATGCCTACTTACTTGGTATGCTTACTTGCCTTCAGCCACTCTGCATTCCATCTCCGTGAGCATGCTTTCAAGAAAATAATCTAGTGTGATTCAAGCTGGCAAGTGAAGTGAAAAAAAAAAAAGCAGGAAGGTATCATTAACAGCAAAATCTGAACTGAAATATACCTATGGACTACAAAGGAACTATAAAGAAAGCAAAGCAAAGAACTATTAGTGGTAAAACAAATAAATACATTCTACCCAAACCTTTTGCACTCTCACATTGCTACATCTGCAAGGACTTGCTGACAACAGGACCAGTTCTTACACTCTGTTACCCCAATGTCAGAGCATAGAAAGAAGACTACAGCACCGCTACTCCCTTCTTATTCTAGCAAAACTGAGATCACAATCTAGAACACGGACAATTTCCATTTATATTTGAAATACAATTACATCTTAGTTGAATACTGAATACATTTGTAACATATCTCACTGCTTTTCTGCTTCATGCTAGAGATAGTACATCCTACCGGTTAAATGATTCCATAGTGAAAATAATGGCATTGAGAAATTTGAACCAGGCCAAGGACTGTACTGACATTTATGATCAGTTCAAGAATCTATGGGCAGATTTATACTGAGTAATGAAGATCTCTGAGCCAGAACTGGCACTAGCACTGACAGCTCTGATCTCAGAGTCAGAACCACAGCCTAAGCTATTAACCCTATTGAGAGACTGCATTCTCCATTTCCAGGCTTGCATTTCTCACACTCCAGTGAACCATGTGGAGAGACGCACATTTTAATAAAATATATGTGACTTGTAACGCTTTTGCTGTGTCTCCCAGTCTTAGTTCCAGAAATTCAGTCCTTCACATTTAACAGAATGATATTCGTTCCATTTCCCTGGGAATATAATTTACATTAGACAGTAAGCACCAAATGGCAAGGAAGGAATACACATCACTTTTCCTTGTTACAAGAAAAAAAACCCTCAGCAAAGATTTTAATGTTCCAGAAAATACATTGCATTGTGCTTAAGTTTCCAATGAGCCACTAAACTAGAGCTACTAAAACCATTCTGGAAAGTTCCATTTTCCTGAAAGAGCGGGACAATTTGTACAATGAAATACATAAACATATGCAACATACTTGCAATAGAATTTAATCCCTAAACAGGGAAAAACTGAAATTTAAAGTAGTACACAACTCAAATTGTTCATGCCATCCATTCCCGTACAAAGCATATTGGCTTCACTATCTGAACCAGTAACTCCAGCACTAAGAGACTTGATGGTAAGCCATGTAGCAATTTGCTGCTGAAAAGCTCTTAATTCACAGGCTTGTGTGACGCCTAAGGCTGTAAAGCTTGGGCAGAAGACAATGCAGATTTGCCAGGATGGATAATTGCACATTTATATTGTAATGGATACAGTATGCAGCTGACTATTTCAGCACTGATCCCTGTATCAGTGCTTCTGAAATCATTCACTGTGTTTTCTATATATATCCATAAAGCCATTTTTTAAAAACAAACAAACAACAAACAGCATATTTTTGCCATTAGTTGGAGCTTTAAAAACTGGAAACCTAGGGCAGATTTGAGAAAGTAACATTTTTAGCTGAAAAAAAGAATAAAAAAGAGAAGATCGGTCATACAGTCATGTGCTCACTGCAACCAACCAGTCATAAACACAATGAACAATGGCAAAAGTACAATAGTCTGGTAGTCACAATGTAGCAAGTAGCTTGCTTTCATAAGTAAGATTTAGCACACTACGTTGTTCTGTTTGCCCCATCAATTCTCTATTCCTGTCTTCACAATTACACATACAAGAAAGAGTCAGCTATATCTAGACTAAGCTAATTAAGCTTACTTATACAAGACAATAGCATTTATGAAAGGCTTATGTGACAGCCAGTCCACCTCAACAAGTGCTAATCTGAAGTATTTCTTAATCTGAAAAAGAAGCTCAGTTTGCTCACAGATTTGTTTCCCTAAAGTCTACTAAGTCAACTAGTTCAGTTTCAACTAGGTCTACGTGTTATTCTTTGTGATTTTATGCAAGTAGCTTGTCCCATTAAGTTATTGTTCATCACATAGTATAAATACAGGCTCTTTAGGGAGCAAACCAATG
>VXAL01002518.1:0-20267 GCA_013399475.1 Chauna torquata
GGTTATAGTAAATAGGGTTACATGAGGCTCGCAGCCAGTCACTAGTGGGGTTCCCCAGAGCTCCATTTTAGGGCCAGTTCTCTTCAATGTTTTCATAAATGACTTGGATGTAGGACTAGAAGGTGTATTGAGTAACTTTGCAGATGATACTAAATTGGCAGGATCTGTTGACTCTGTAGAGGATAGAGAGGCGTTGCAGAGTGAACTTGACAAATCAAAGAGCTGGGCAATCACCAACAATATGAAGTTTAATAAGAGCAAGTGCTGGATTCTGCACCTGGGATGCGGCAACCCTGGCTATGTTTACAGACTGGGGGATGAGAGGCTGGAGAGCAACCCCACAGAAAGGGATCTGGNGATCTGGGGGTTCTGGTTGATGGCAAGTTGAGTATGTGTCAACAGCGTGCCCTGGCAGCCAAGAGGGCCAACCATATCCTGGGGTGCATCAAGCACAGTACTGCTAGCCAGTCGAGGGAAGTAATTGCCCCACTCTACTCTGCATTGGTGTGGCCTCACATTGAGCACTGTGTGCAGTTTTGGGCACCACAGTATAAGAAGGATGTGAAACTATTAGAGGGTGTCCAAAGGAGGGCTACAAAGATGGTGAAGGGTCTAGAGGGCAAGATGTATGAGGAGCATCTGAAGTCACTTGGATTGTTCAGTCTACAGAAGAGGAGACTGAGGGGAGGCCTCACGGTGGCATACAGCTTCCTCATGACGGGAGCGGAGGGGCAGGCAGTGATCTCTTCTCTCTGGTGACCAGTGACAGGACCAGAGGGAACGGCATGAAGCTACGACAGGGGATGTTCAGGCTGGATGTTAGGAAAAGGTTCTTCACCAAGAGGGTGGTTGGGCACTGGAACAGGCTCCCCAGGGCAGTGGTCACAGCTCTGAGCTTGCCGGAGTTCAAGAAGCATTTGGACAATGCTCTCAGACATATGGTCTAATGTGTGGGTGGTCCTGTGCAGAGCCGGGAGTTGGACTCGATGATCCTTGTGTACCCCTTCCAACTCAGGATATTCTAGGATTCTAGGATTCTAGGATGCAAAAAACTGCTGTACTCAATGGGTATTTCAAGACTTGTAAATAAAACAAGCTAGAGCCTGTTCTTTAGTTCTGACGATAAGTAGGATGACAGAGCTCACACGGAATCATAGAATCAGAGAAACACAAGGTTGGAAAGGACCTACAAGATCATCTAGTCCAACCATCACCCTATCACCAGTACTACCCACTAAGCTACTAAATCATATCTTGTAGCACCTTGTCCAGGCGCTTCTTGAACACTGCGAGGGTCGGTGACTCCACCACCTCCCTGCTCAGGCCGTTCCACTTTCTGAGAGAAAAAGTTTTTCCTGATATCTAATCTAAATCTCACCAGGCGCAACATGTGGCTATTTCCTCGAGTCCTATCATTAGTTACCTGAAAGAAGAGGGCTACCCCCTCCTCATCACAACATCCCTTCAGGAAGCTGTGGAGTGCAATGAGGTCTCCCCTGAGCCTCCTCTTCTCCAGACTAAATCATCCATGCAGCTAGGCTCTCTTTCCCAAAATCAAGATGACCACTGCCCTGCGGTCAGGGAACTCTCTATTCCAAGGTAACCCCTGAACTATGCCATCATGTTGTCTGTGACAGTGGCAGTTGTGTTAAAACTGACAAGGACTGTGTCGTTACATATACTAGATGTGCCTTGCTCCTGTTTAGTTTATGAGGCTGGATTAACCTTTTATTTTGTATAGTTCAACCAGAAATGAAAGGACACATTACTTACTGATAAGTAAGCTACATGTAATAGTTTTCTGCAATACCTAGGCCCACTACACTGACTCTCATCACTATCCTACTTCAGTAGTGGTTGATATTTTGGTAGCATCCCTAGGATTAACCATTGAGATCCAGAACTCAAAGTCCATGGGTGCTAACTCAACTGAGAGCCAGGACCAAAAGGAACACTTAGTTACTGGGTAAAACAAGCATGACTGACTCTAGGACACCATATGTGTTTGAAAGGTTGTTATGAGAATACACAGTTATTCCTGAATAACTAAAGCTAATATTCTTCATATGCACTGTCTGACCATTCTGCATGTATGGACAGGTCTAATTACAACAGTCACAGTTAAAAAAACAGGGCTGATTTTCTTTAGCCACTTAATGTGCACGCAACCTCTGTGCAGTAACTTGGTAGAAAGCTACGAGTGAAAAATAGTGAATAGCAATCAGATAGTTATCTGTTTTTTACCTAGGTGTATTAGTTTTGAAAGAGAGAAAAGATTATTCCATTTCAGATATTGAGTTGTTTTAGCTTACCTAGTTGTATTTATCTGTGTAATGCTATTTCTTTTTCAGAGGTATCCTCTATTTCTCAACTTTCCTATCTTGTATTATAACTGACACCAACATTAGCAGCATATATTGCACAATATTACGATATTCCTATGGCTGCTTCAAAAAGATTAGTGTCTATTAAAATTCTTATTAAAAAAAGTTATTTTTTGTGCATTAGCACACATGCATGTTGATACAGAAACATACCATACATCTTCCTACTTCCTTCCCTTTTTCCTTCCTGTCTGCCTTCCTTCCTTTCTTCCTTCAGACATAACCACTTGCAGGTTGCTCTCCTGTCTTGCCGTTCAGCAGGGATATCAATCATTTTGAAGCTGAAGATATTTTCAGGAAAATGCTTAGGTCTTTTCATATTGAAAGAAGCTTGATTTAATCAGAGATTTGAAAACTTCTTTTACCTGTCTGTGGAGTCTCTGAATTTGACTGCTCTTATGTTGCCACAGTAAAATAAAAACAAAGATATATGTGTTTGTGAAAAAGACATTCCTTTGTTTTCGCTTTTTTATAGACAAAGCTGAATGAAAATTATACCAACATGCTTTTTTTTTTTTTTTTTTTTTTTNTTTTTTTTTTTTTTTCCAGCCTGAAGCATGGCTTCAGATACTGAGGATACATAGCCATGAGATTAATTTTTCAATCTCAGACAGAACCAGCCCAGGCCTGGAATTCATTATTCCATTTTGGTACTGAAGTGGGCAGTTCGGCTGGGGCTGACCTCTGTGTCTGCTTGGAGCCCCCTGAAAACACTCAGGACTTCATTTTTGAAACTACTTGAGGGATGACATTCTCAGCTGAAAGGAAACACAGCATGTTTATTCCTCTTAAGTAGTCGGTGTGCTCACTTTTCTTCTGAATATGATAGAATAAAACAAGACAGGAGGTTTATAAGTTCTATGACATGATGTTGCTGTTAAGTTTATCTAAGATCATATGTACATGAGCATGTTTGATTTTATCCAGCAAACACGTTATATTCATATCCTGGTTGAAAAGATAGGGGGCCTAACTGCGTCTGTAGAGGTGATGAGGTGACATGATACCCTGGCTGTACCATAAGTCACCTAAATCAGTCCTAAAACATAGTTCCTAGAACATAGTTCCGTTATTGACCTCAACATGTCTTTGTTCTTTCCTGACTCAACTCTTCCTGAAGTGATATACTCTTCCTAACTACCATTAAGTCCCTCAGAAAAATAGCTATGTAACCTTTAAAATTAAAACAAAAAAGGAATTTGTGTGACTTAGTAAGGTTTACCCCACTTCTATTGTATATTATTGCATTCTTGGTCTGTCCTTGTTGTTTCCACACTAGAAACTCCTAGGATGAAAATCTGTTTTTGTTGTTGCTGTTGCCATGACTAGAGAAAAAAAAAAAAAAAAAAAAAAGATGCTTACAGTGAGCAATAATAAGGAATAATATGAACTGAAGCCGTGTGATTCCAAATTTGGGCAGACTGGCATTAAGTTAGATTGAAATCCTTCCAATCATTTAGTTTGTGGGATAACACAAGATTTAATGAAAGTCTTGTTGTATGGACGTCCTCATTGTATGGATGCCAGTTCACACTCTCAATGACTGCAGTGTGAATGGGATCAGCTTTTAAATGTGCTATAAGGTACAACTCCTACTGTGCTTTTTTTTTTTTTTTTTTTTTTTTAAGTGTTTACCTCTCTGATAAAAACATAATTGAATTAACTCTCTTGGTTTTTCTCTGAGACAGTAATGGTGGTAAGTCATGGCTGTTACTAAAAGTCTGGTTAAAAGTCAATGACTACCAGGGCTTTAATATCTCAGTGATCACAGAATTTGTAGATATTTAAAGAAGCAAAGGCTACATGCTGCTCTCCTTGAGTCAATGAGGACTTTGCATTGATTTTGAGGGAAGGAAGATGAAGGCCCAAGTGCAATATCTTGGATTGTACATTGTGGTTATCAATGATAAATATTGACTTCTTTCATGGCAGTTACTAGAGATTATTTTCCCCATTTTACAAGTGACAAAAATCAAAGCTGAGAGGTTAAATGCCTTCTGTTCAGCCATGGCTAAAGAGTGTGAAAGAACGAAGAGGCTCTTGACGGTCAGCTCTGAACTGAATTTTCCAGAAATTTGGCAGATACAGCAGACAGCAGATGAGAAACTCCACTCTGACGCATACTGACTGAAGAGGCAGGGAAATGCACAGATATTCATAGTGAATTAAGTGAAGCATGGATTAAAAAAGGCCAAGAAACACATCCACGCACTGAAACTGCAGTATGTGCCGTTCCTAATGAAGACATGGAGAAGCCCCTCTGAGCTAGGACTTTAAGGGTGTGAGAGCCCTTGTTGGGGATCCTGATCCTTATGTTTGCTACTTGATGAGGTTTGACAAGGTCATACAAGAGTGCATGCATTGCTTCACTGGCACAGTGGGAAGTAAAATAGCAGTATGCAGATACAGAAGCACCAAGTAAGCCTGCCTGTCTGGTATACTGTGTTTAGGTAGGCTGAGACTGATTTAGCCAGGTTTCTCTAGATGACAAAGTAAGAGAAGGAGCTGAATGAGCTGTTTAGTGGTGGTTTTAACCTTAGAACATAAAACCATTTGCACTGATCAGCTTTTCCAGAAGGGCTCCCAATGAAAAAGAAAATTTCTTTAGTATTAATTTACGTAACCAGCCGGATGTACAGCACACGGAAGAGGATTTTGTTAACCCTTTGCCTAGCAGAGTTTTGCTGTCTGGAGTTTCTGCAGAAGGGATAAGAGGAAGAAAATAACCACTATAGGAGATACAAACTGCACAAGCTAAATTGATATACTAGCTAGGTTTCAGATTTCTGCTTTTCTTTCATTAGAGTTCTAGTTTACTTAACACTAAAAAATATCTCTCACTTTAAAATTGCTGACAAGGATTACTTGTACAAAGCTAGAAAGAACACAGTACGTTTGACTTGTATTCCCCACGATGCATGTGTAGCATTCCTGTTACCTAGGAGAGGAAGGCATATACCTCAGGTGTAGAAATTCAAAGGAGATAGGAAATGTCTATAATTGGTCCCCGACTGTCTGCGAAAAGAAGTGTTTCAAACAAGAAAAAATACCTTGTTAGGTATGCAGTGGTTTTGCATCTTCATTAATTGAGAAAAGGAGGAAAAAAACACCAGAAACTACAATTCTTTTTCAAATAATACTCTGAATGTACAGTCATCAACTATAAAGGAGTGATATACATTTCAGATATATATCTATATATACACACATACCTGTATCCAAGCATAACTATTTATAAATTTATAGTATCACTGACAGCGATGGGCTGCTAAGGACTTATGTTAAAAAGATAGACTTGCATTTAAAAGCTGATCTCAACTTTCCACTAGGGACCACTAAGAAGTCTTTCAGTAGAAAAGGCCAGGATCAGCAAAAAATGAAATCATTATAGCTGCAGACTTTCTAGACCTGCTTTGTATTAAGCTTTTGAAAGGAACATTTGTTTAAGATACTTTTATCCTGTCTCTAATGCTTAATTTCCTGCCATGGCAGAACCCCAGTGTTCTCACAGCAAGGTCACTGAACCAGAGCTGAGGCACATACCTGTCCTCCCTCTCCAAACTGACACCTGAGCCATCCTGCTGCAATCTAATTGTTAATCAATGCCTCCATTAGGAAACCTGGAAGTCATCATCTTGATTCCACCCTTTATATCATAATTCATCAAAACTAACCTGTCTTAGAATTTAACATGGATTGTACACTGGTGAGGGGGCAACCAGAGGCAAATTTACCTGGGTGAATGCCTCAGGGGATATGCCAGCCTTTTCCTTCTTTACTTCCTTTACTACAAGCAAAATGAAGGTAATATTTCCACTGCCATGGAGTGAGGAGTGCTTTTTCAGCTTGTCAGGGTCTTTCTGAATTCCATCTGAAATTTTTTGATACAAGGGTAAAATTCAGGACATCTGCTCCATAAGACACAATCCATGCAGCCCTCAAAGCAGGGTATGATGTTTTCATTTCCCTGCAGCAGCTGAGTGAGAGGCTAGCATGAGGTGACATCCAGCAACAGTGTGACCTGCTGTGACCTCAAGGAATAAATTGGTTATCTCATAATAGCCATGTAAAAGATCTGATATGTTCACACACAGAACAGGACTAGGAATTCAACATGTTGAGAGGGTCAGAGCTGAACTTTAGTTCAATTGCCATTTAATATCTGCATGTATTAAAAATAGCAGCATAAAAGTTGATTGTTTAAGCTTCTCAGTGATGCATGCCATGTATCTGAGACTATAATTTGGCATCTGCGATATAGGAACTATTCTCACTGGAAGATTTGCATATAATCCAATGATAAATGACATAAGAAGTGGCTTTTCTTAAAAATGAATGGTGGTCAAGGAAACCAGCTTTGAAATCCTTATTCTCTTCCCCTTTTTATTCCCAATAACTATGAGTCCACTGAAGTGTTCATATAACTGATGAATGATGAACATTGCAACAGGAAGTGCACTGCTTCTTAATCCAAATGCATAAAGGTAGGTCTCCTGAACTGCTGAATTTTAGCTCTGTGTAGGTGGAAAGTAACAAAACAATGTCCACACAGTTTGTGCACTACTATGTAACTAGGCAAGTACTTAAACTTTCCTTTTTTTTTTTTTTTGATTTTTTTACATGTGAAAGGTAATGTTCTGTATATAAAAGGAGACAAAGTACTCTCCGCAATTCTTTCAGAGTATTTCCATTTATAGAGATGTCAGAGAGCTTTTTTGTTGTAACTCTGAGGAACATAAATGTCTGAGCCTCTGAACTGATTAATATCTTGTGCATGAAAATCTAACACAAAAGAATCTATTTACAGCTTGACTTCACAGCAGATTGCTACCATATTAGCAAACACCTTTAAATAGTTTGAAAATGTGATGATTTGTTATTTCCTTTGGGCTGTGTAGCTCTCAGTTGTGTATGGTTGCTTTTTTCTCTCTCTTTTAAGAATCCCCCCATTACCACCACCGCCAAAGAAGAAGCCTTTAATAGTTGCTCCCCATGTTCCTCATTTTGATAGACAATATACACAAAAATAATTTAAGGTATGACATGGAAGCCAACTACTTCAGTATTCCCGTAGTTGCCTTCTTTAAGTTTTTACAGATGGCTGGAAGACAACCCATAGAATCTTAATTCAAATTAGAATTTCAATGTGAATATGGCTGAGTATGAATAGAGTGTGTAACCAAGCACCTCAGAATAAATTAGTAAAGAGAACAGTTTTGAAAAGGTTCTTAAAACAAATTGCTGTTTAGCTGTCTCTGCTATACATATTATCAATTTAGTATTGGATCAATTCAATTTCTGCTGTATAGGTAAAAATTATGTGCATTAATTAGCTTATGGACAATAATATAAGGAAGACTGAATGAGCATTGAGACTATTTTACAATCTCATGCCTAGGAGTAGTTATTTTGGGTCAAGGATATTGTGAAGGAAAGATCAACCAAGGACAAACAAGAAAGCTTGCTCATTGCTCCTGTGTTGTGCGTGTTCTATATTTGGTTGTTTTCAAGGAATTAATTCCTAGCACATTCAAAAGCAGTGCCGAATGAACAGAAGCATGTCTGGGAAAAGGGGACCAGATTTTTAGTTGATGTACATTATCATTGTTGCACTGACATAAATTAAGCTACTGGTTGCAATATACAGTGGGCTAGAAAACACACGCACACGTGCACATATGTAAACAATATACATGCATTTCATTATGCTAAGATATTTATATTAATGGATGGCATGAGGAACAGAGAATCAAATAAATGTTTTCATTTATAATGGGCATAGAGAGGAAACATACTTGAAAGTAACATATATATATATGTTAGTTAAATATAGCCCTAGAAATGGAAAATAAGGTCTGTTGAATGTTGCATAATTAATTTGTAACTTAGTAGAAATTTCACAATGAAAAATGAAATAGAAGGAAGATTACTTTTAAGAATCCACTCATAACTTCTGTGAGCTGATTCCAGGCTGTCCAGAACAATATATTGTAAGGAAATCTTTGGTGTAAGTGTACCTTGGGTAAAACCAGTGCTTGTCATTGAAGAGTTTGCTTATTGTTACTGATACAAAAATGGCACTATTAAAAAAAAAAAAGGCAAGAAAAATATGTATCTTCAAATACATATCATCATCATATGAATGATGATGATGATGTGTATATTTCCTGCTGTGCTACCATTACACCACTAACACCGTTGTAGTCTGATGGTTGATATTGAGATGTTGTTGTGGTTTAACCCAGCAGGCAGCTAAGAACCACACAGCTGTTCACTCACTCTCCCCCCCAACCCAGTGGGATGGGGGAGAGAATCATAAAAAAAATAAAAGCTCGTGGGTTGAGATAAAGACAGTTTAATACGACAGAAAAGAAAGGGAAAATAAAGACAATAATAATAATAATGATAATAGTAAAAGAATATACAAAGCAAGAGTGCACAATACAATCGCTCACCACCCACTGACCGATGCCCAGCCTGCTCCTGAGCAGCGGCCCACCCTTTGCCCCAGCCAGCCACCCTAGTTTTATTGCTGAGCCTGATGCCACATGGTATGGAATATCTCTTTGGTCAATTTGGGTCAGATGTCCTGGTCGTCTCCCCTCCTAGCTTCTTGTGCATCCCCAGCCTCCTCGCTGGCAGGGCAGCATGAGAAGCTGAAAAGTCCTTGGCTTTGTGTAAGCACTGCTCTGCAACAACTGAAAACATCACTATTATCTTCATCAAAAAATCCAAAACACAGCATTATGTGAACGTCTACAAAGAGAATTTAACTCTATCCCAGCCAAAACCATGACAAATGTTAAAATCGAAATGATAAAATAACATGGTTGCAATACTGTAGTGTTATGGTCTAGTGAGTATAACATGATGCATGTTTGACATAAAGTTATATAGCAGAAGTGCTCTATATTTGAAGTTCTAGGACTAATTCCTAATGGGAATTCATTGACATTGCAGTGTTCGGATGCTAACTTTACTATTTTATTGGTCTGCCATACCAGTTAGGAGCCTTAGTCTTGGGGTTGGTTCTGTTGCCTTAGATATTACCCAAGGACAGCAAAATGCACTGGTAAGGCCAGACCTGGAGTACTGTGTCCACTCTGGGGCTACCTAGCAAATGAGAGACATATTGCTACTGGAGAGAGTCCAACAAAGGGCAACAAAGATGATGAAGAGACTGGAGCATCTCTCCAGAGCTGAGACTCTTCAGCCTAGACAAGAGGAGGCTCAGGGGAGATCTTATCAATGTACGTAAATACTTGAAGGGAGGGTGCAGAGAGGATGGAGCCAGGCTCTTTTGAGTGGTGCCCAGTGCCAGGACAAGACGTAATGGGCACAAACTGGAACACAGGAGATTCTGTCTAAACATCAGGAAGCACTTCTTTACCATGCAGGTGATGGAGCACTGGAACAGGGTGTCCAGAGAGGCTGTGGAGTCTCCCTCCTTGGAGATCTTCAGAAAACATCTGGACACTGTCCTGAGCAACCTGCTGTAGGCATGTCTAGTTGATGAGGGGGTTTGGCCCAGATGACCTTCAGACGTCACTTCAAACCTCAACCGTTCCGTGATTCTGTAAAAGATGGCTGTTAACTAGTGAATTTTTGAAGGTTCAGATCTTTCTTCATGGCATTGGTCTCTTCCAGCAGTAAGAAACGTCTGTGGTATCTTATGCATTCATCTGAGTTTATCTACTAGAAAAATTTAACACTCAAGAAAAAGAAATGATTGCCTTATGCTAATGTGAGAATTAGTCTTATAACACTTTATGTGCAGTGGAAATTACACTTGTGCAAATAGAAGTGTAAAGGATACATCCATGCTAACTAACATGCTAATTCCTCTTATGCTAGAAGAAACAAACCAGCTGAAAATGAAAACTAAAATTAGAAGCTTCTCATGAATGAAAAGTATTGCAAGACTGAGGGGAGCTAGTGTTTTTTAAGAAGGATATGAAACAGATAGGACTGAAATTGCAGCTAACCCTTGCTTTGATTTGAAACTTGTTCTTTCACTTTAATTAAGAGCTCTATTTCCAGTTGGTTGATGCCATTGAGACCATTTTGAGGTAAAAAAAAGATACAAAAACGTTTTGTCCTGGGAAACATTGATTGTGTGTGTGAGAATGTATTTTTCATTACTTCTATGCATAAAGTACCTTAAATTACAAAGTATTAAGAAAGTAGGATAGAAAAAAAAAAAAAGCAATTGGGAGAAAAGCTTGTGTGAGAGGCTGACATCACAGCTTTTTCAGGTATCTCTTGAAGAGACTGAATATGGAAGGGAAGGGCAGCTGTTCATCTGAAATAAGGTCACCAACGAATAGAATACCAGACACAGTTTTACTAAAATTGGGCTTGACTCATATTGGAACAGTATGAAACATTTTTCCTCAAAAGGACCAGTTCTCAAAAGGATTTTTCTCAAAAGAGCTGGTTGGTCAGTCAGCTTTTAGAGTGTCATATGAAAGGATGAGAAGTTGAGAAGTGCTGTTATTAAGCCATTCAAGTTTTCATTGTAAAACCTTTGCTTTTCCTGTCTTCATGAGAGTAATGAAGGTTTGCATGATAAAATGATGCTCAAGTATTTTGTCTTTTCAGTTCTATTATATTCTATTATATTCTGTACTGCTACTCTTCAATCTACTGTATGCCTACAGAGCATTATAAATATATCAGAAAATAGTTTGTGGTTTCTCATTGTCAAAGTATAATGCAGCTGTGATTAGGACAATAAATGTTGAAAGCTTTGAAACCTAGTAAATAATAATAAATCTTTAACAAAATTCCAAATTAAGAATTTCTGGTTGTTTACAAAATGTAACCTTATGTTTGTTTCATACACAAGCACAATGCTAAACAATTTTTAATTTTAACATGAACAAAGTTTAATGTTCAGAAATTTAACAAAGAAGGATATATTAGGCTGCCTTTTAAAAGATAATTTCTTCTCTGTGCCTTCCTGAAAAGTATGGCTATTAACCAGTCAGACATTGTTAGTAACCTAAACACTATATTAAGTCAGGAAACAGAATAAATACAGATTGTGGGAGGTAAAAGAGTTTGGACACCTTGTGGTACAGAGAAAATTGATTAGGAGAGGCTTAGGATTCCAACTAAAAGAACAGTTTCCTGTGTAGTCCTCTTTCTGAATTCATATTGCTCATATCTGCCGGCCAGCCTCTCATTCTTAATCATAGTTCTTAATGAAGTCCTTCATGATGCTTGGATTAGTTTTCTTGGTTGTTTCTAGCCTGGTAAAGCTCACATAGCTGTTTATCATGTAGACCTGGCTCATTATTTAACTCATGCTCACAGTTTTAATTTTGTAGATTTGTCTTTTTCAGAAGAATTGGCTAGTGCTTATTTAGCAGAGCAAAAGCTAACAGAGCATTTCGAAGCAAGGTAGCCCTTTTTTGCTCCATTTTAGCAATATCAAATGATGTATTAAACAGATCTTTAAAAACCTTGGCAATATGGCTGATACCACCTTTACATTACTTCTAGCTACACTTGTTTTGTTACTTGTTTAAAATAAAGATCTCCTGTGAAGAACTTCAAAACTAGTAGAGTAGAGATGGAAGGAAACCCATGTTTTTGCATTATGCGCAAAACCTAATTAAAAGAAAGTGAAATTCTAGTTCTTTTAAAATCTCAAAGAACTTCTCATTGAGACCATTTTTGCATTCAAATTTTTCATTGTTTAACATTTCCCCTCAATTCTGATATTTTGAAAAGCATGCAAAGCAGCTACTAAGACTGTTATTGTTATGCTATATTCATGCATATTTTGAGTTTCATTGCTGTATGCACAGTTACTGATAAATTATAGAGGAGATCATCCCAAGTATGATGTCATTTACTTCTGATAAGAAAATGTAGTTGGATGGTTCATACTCAGACAAGATTAATATCTGTCTACTATGCTAGGGGATTTTCTTACTAGCGTTTTGAAGAAATCTGTTGCATTTATGTTAAAGTCTTTCATAAGGTTGCTGATGAGATGCACAATGCTACACATATATAAGATTAATTTGCATTACAAAATATTACAGACTGTTCTTATTAAGAATGACGGTCCATTTCTAGCTATTAAAATTCTTAAAACGTTCTGACAACTAAAATTCCTAAACTATTACCACCTTAACTGATAACTAGTAAAATTCTGTATCGACTCCATTTTCCATGTGAACAAACAAATGACAAACTAACAATTCATGACTTGTCTTTTAAAATATTAAAATGGGAAAAGTGGGATGTTACATTTGTCTCTGTTTGCATTTGTCTTTGAGAAGGCTGACTCAGAATTTGAAATGGGATTTTTCAATTTCTTTTTTTATCTCTCATGGAATTCATTGATTGCATAAAATTAATCAAACCTGAACCAAGGGTAAACCATGATATTTTTCTAGTTGCCAACAAAAATAATTTCTGAGAACCATGAATGCTATTCCATTTCCATTTACATGTAATGTAATCCATTTACATTATGATGATGACCTAATGTGAAGTACACTTGTAGTCCATAGTCTTTTCTTCACATAAGTATTTTCTTTACATTTCTTTTAAATCTCTTTGTTTTTTTACAATTGGATCTTTGTGGCTTCAGATATTTTCCTACTGTCTCAGGAAGCTTTATTTTGATCTTGCTGCAAAATTCCAAGCATGAATTAACTTCTTTAGTTCTTCTATTTAGCATTGCCTGTGTTTTTCAGTCAGTCGTTCTCAGCCTAGATTCTCTGTCAAATCTATGGACTTAGGTGTCTCTGTTAGAGCTATAAACATGAGATATGGTCTGTTCAGTTTAAAAAAACACTCAGCTCTATACCAAAAGCTGCAGTTATTATTTAGAATTAACAATGTTAGAAATGTGGTGCTTGTTTTTTCAGTACTTGTTTTAGTTGTGTTTGAAGGCACTGCACCAAAATCAGGAACAATATGAAAAGCTGTAATTCTATTGATGTTGTTATATTCAATCCTCTAGCTCTGAGGCTAAATTGGCCCACTGCCTATGTATTATAACTTTCAGAGGATCTGAACCCAGAGCAATGGACATAGAAGTCATTTGCATGTCAGTCTTTTTCAATTACTTGAGAGTCGGTATGGTATATTCCTCTATAACAGTAATTATAGTTCTCAAGGGATAGTCAAGACACAGAGCTTTCCTTTCTGACAATGCTTGTTGCCTCAGGGGGGAACAATAAACATGCAGATATTCTTAGACAGCCACTGCCACTCACAATAGCTGTTCCTAAATATATAGTATCATAATGCTGAGGAATTGTACGATTTGTTGTAAGGATTTTTTTTTCTTTTTTCTTTTTTAATATAGTTGCCAGCAGCCTCAAAGTATAAACTAGTCCAAAGACTGTATTTGTTTATTAAACTTCATCTAAGGTAGTATCAATAGTTCATTGAAGTGGTAAAGAGAGTCACATAATAAGTTCAAAAATATGCATAGATTTCACAATTAATTTCAAAGTAAGCCTTATCTGCCTGGCATTTCTCTTTAAATAAACACATTTAGATTGCCAGGTCTAGACTGAAGGTGAGAAGTGCAGTCTGCTAAAGGTTGCCATCTCCTGGGTCAGAACTTCCCTACATATCGGGAAGTGCATAACAAAAGCCACCCAAGTGCTGATGGTTTTCTGGTGCCTTCCTACATTCTCCCTGAGGATCAGCCAAATTTGCTCATGGTTGGCTAGGAGCAAATGCTGGAGCATCTTAGCACAAAGAATAATGGGCTCTGTCCAAGAGGAAATGTGAAAAAGAAAGACTCGGCAACTAATGGAATCACTTTGCTATAGGATGCTCACATGTGGGCAAGGCGAGCTTGGATGCTCAGTCTGGGATGCCAGTCCGTCAGTTCAACGGCCAATGCAGATAAGACCTTGGTGCCAGAATAAGCTGCCCGCTCCCTCTCTATCCGACAGTGTGACCTGGCTACAGGAATCAGAGAGAGAAATGCAAATTATCTGTCATTCCTTGTCATATGCAACTGCTGTTCAGAAAGGAGAAAAAGAGGTTCTAAAATGGAGGCAAAAGTGCATTCCTATTACAAATGTCATTTATTTAAACACCAGGCACACTGAAAGGGTATTTTATTCATTTTCTTGCTTTTGAAAAATTAAAGGAATGTGTCTGAGTGTTTCACCTCAATGATCACAGTACAGAAAGCAAAGAAACAGAGGTCAGCCGTTAGTTGTCAGTTCTCCCATTACGTTATACATCAGAAAATGAAACTCTCTGTGATTTACCATTTGTGTTTATTGCTTTCATCCAGTTTTGGCAAATCCATTTTTTTTTTAATTAGTGTTTAAACCCTAGAACCCTTAATTCTGTCAGAATGTAAGTAAATTAACAGAATTCATAACTGTATTGCTATGACTCCTAGTTCTGAAGGTGCCTTGTATACTGTTGCTATGTCATGCTTTCAGGCAGTATAATGGTCATTTTTGCAATTGATTCTTTAACCAGTATATTTTGTTTAAGGGCTTTGTTCTTTTAATAAATGTAAGAATCTGAGGAACTGATTATTTGCAATATCTTAGATGGAAATTACTGAAGGGACGACATTTTTTGGAGTTGTGTTTGAACAGGCTTGGACTCCTTCACAGGAGTCCACACCTTTCCATTCACAGAATTCCCACAGAAGCAGTGATTCTAGCAACTTAACCTCTTTAAAAATACTTGAATGACTCTGTTTTCAGGTTTGTCTTAAGATTTTACTGTGGTCAACCAAGCCTCTGAGTGACTGGAGTGAAGAAGGAGTGAAAGGTCTCTTGCATCTTTTCTTAGAAGCAGTGTATCTTCCTCTTCATGTGACTTTATGTGTATGTCTGTGTGCAGGGAGGAAATGGTTTGAGGTTGAATGCATGCTGGCAAAGGAAAAAGGGATTGTCTGGAGGCCCCATGTGGCCTACATTTATAAAAATGATGACAAAAATGAGGACAGATATGAAAAAAGGTTTAGGTATTTTTAGGGACACATAATTGCTCCACTCACTCCTTCTGTGGCTATCCTTGAATGAAAAGGTGTGGGATTAGGTTTTGAATATTCAGTCTTCTAATTCTTCCACTATAAACTCTCATCTATGGGTTTTCTACTGTTCTGCTTAGACAAAAGAGGAAAGGCAAACAATATGTTAGAGGTCTGCTGTGAAAAAATGATGAGCATAATGTAGTTCTCCAAATCTAGATAAGTTATGCAGCATTAAACATCCTTGTTTGAAAGATGAGCTTTGGAACAGATAAGGTTACTGTAGCCCACAGCTGAAAGGCAAGTGAGATAAAATTAAGGGTTTCTAAAAGAAATATAAATAGCTGTCATCAAAACTCATCTGCATTGTCTAAACCCAGAGGATAAAATTAACTCAGGCCTGCCTGTCAGAAATACAGTAGATGGATTTTAGGTTAATTATTCTTAATTTGTGGCATTTTTAACCACTGAGGACAGATTTTTAGCTAATAAGAGCCTAATAACTTAACTTCCATAGATCTAATTTCCCCATCAGGTAAGGCACTACAGGACAGATGTATCTGCTGTGGGAAAGAAACTAAGCTTATTACACCTGTTGTTCATGAATTGGTCAGAGTAATCAGATGAACCTCTCATGCTTTTTAAATGAAGGAGACTTACAGTTGCCTTTTTATTACTTAACTGTTGGTGCCTGCAAGGTTCAGGAACTATTGACTACATAGTACATAGTTTAAATTAAGTCCCATTTCAAAAGTTAAATAATTAAAATCACTTTTTTTTTTTTTTTCTTACCAGGGGTAGATGAGTGCTGGCTGACAGTAAAATTGAGAGACAGAAATTTCTCAGAGTTACTTTGTAAAGTATTTATAAACTCCCATGGAACTAAAATACATAGAACTTATACAAAATCTATCGTTTATTTCTGAATACCAGAATCTTGTAAGAATCTACTAAACATCAGGTTATTAAGGACTAAGAACAGTGTAAAAGAAATTACATCATTGTGGTAGAACAAATATAGTATAACACATACCTGTTGAGATGACTATGCTGCTTTTGAATAGTTACAAGGAAGTCATTTTAGTTTACCTAGAATCAAGAATGGTGAACAATGGGAAAAATAAATATGTGTACTATCATGAGTATAGTCAGTGAACAACTTTTTTTTGCTTTGCTGACAGTTTAAAAGATAAGAAAAAGTTGTGGGTTGGACTTGCATTGTAATTGAAAATATCTGGTAGGATAAATGGAAAAAATACATATTTTCAAATCAACTTCATTTTTTTTAAAGTTTGATGTTAGTTTTGATTATGAGCTTCTTCAAAAGTTTTTAATAATTTTGAATACTGAAATTAAATGATGTCATGAATGCATATCGTTTAGATAACATCAGAACTATAAGTAGTTGGCTTGCCTCTTGGCTTTATAGGGAAGTTTGTTTTTGTTGTATTCATTTGTACCTCTCCTTCGTAGATTATTGAATGTTTCAGTGCTGTAAATCTGTGGGTTTTTTTCCCACCTCTCTTCTCTTTAAACTGTGCTCTTGGGCCTGTTTTAGTGTGTGTGCATAACTAAGATCTTTCACTTCAGTGCAAATAAAAATAAACTCCTGGAGCCTTTCTTCATCCAAACAGACAGCTGTATAACTGCATGCCTTTTCCTCATATTTATCTTATTTTACATATCACTCTATGCAGAAAATACCTATTACTTGTATATGCTTATCTTCTCATACATATTTTCATTATGTCAACCTGAGTCTTAAGCTATATATATTTTTTTCTTTCTTAGAAACAATCTCCCATAGAGAACTAGTTCTTTTAAGGGCTGTCGCTTTCAAGGTGACCCACTGTAGGCAGACTCAGTGACTTTAATTTGTCTTTACCTTCCTCGGGCAAAGCAGAGATCACAATTCAGTAGTCTGCTGGCAAGAAAAAACAAACAGTGACAACCTCAAGCACTCCAGACTTCTCAAAAAAGCATTCAGTATATAAAAATAACCAAGTTCATATTTATTTTGTTGGCCTTTTGGTTTTTAGAACATTTTGAATCCACCTGGGTGATGTTTTCAGACTCTGCCTTGCAACTAGGGGTTACATGCATATTTTGTTTAAAAGAAACACAGCCTTCTTCCCTCAAACTTCTCATGCATTCTTGTGAATAAGAGCCAAAAAATAAAAAATAAATAAAAAATAAAAAATAAAAAAGGAGGCCACAAAATATATAAATCCTGAAAGCTGATCCAGAGCAAATTTGAAATCTGCAACTTCCTTGGCCTGAATATTCTTTCTCTTTGTTGAGGAGGGAGAAACAAAGAGGGGACGTATTTGCAGTCTTTTACTCAGTCATTTTATTCTCACTTCTTCTCCAGCAAAGGTGAAATAAAGGACAGCTTATCACAATAAGTAATCTGTTACTACAACAGAAAGCTTCACTTAGTTTGATCAGTGTCATATACAAAACAGAAAGTGCAATTCCCATGTGGAGATACTATTTATTCTCATTGTATGAGTCTTTTTTTCATTGGGGAATTGTGTGACTTCAGCTCTGAGCTTGAAATACATAAAGTCAGAGTAAGTAAAGAGAGTGTTATATAGGATTACAATATGTTTATTTTAAATAGATGAAATTTTCAAGAAAAAGGCTGTTTGCTGTCCCATTTTAGGTACAACTGATGCTGAGAGTCACAGTAATGATACTTCTGCCTTTGCAAAATGGGGGCAGAAGGAGGACTACAGAAAAGCAAAATTTCTAATCTCCTTAGCCAGTAGAGACTAGAAAAGCCAGCTTTCATACCAGGATGGAAATGTATAGACTTTTCAAGTTATGTAGCCCTGTAGTGTTTTAGATATTAAATACTGTGAATAGTGGGACCCAGCAGCTTTTCTGCAATGAAGGGAGCATTCTACTGTGCCAAAAAACTTTAACATTTTCAACATTAGCTGAACTGTAGCAGTGGAGATACCTGATTCAAGTAAATTACTCACATTTCAGCTGTTTTGCATGTATGTTGCTTACATGGAGCAAGTGAGAAGTTCCAGCAGCATTAATAATGACTTGCACAGCACACTGAAGAAGGCATGCTTTCTGCAGACAGATTTTGTCATTTATTCTGTCAGCTCCATAGATGCCAGATATGGTATATCACATAGGATCTCTTTATATTGTGGTGCTTAGCTATAGTTCTGAACTTCATTGAATTTCACTGAAAGCAATAGAATTGTGCTCTTTTACTTTCAATATGAATTTGGCCCATTGATGTAATTTAGTGCATTCTATTTCATCAGCCACTTCATGTGCCAACCTTCTGAGGCAAAACATTTCCATAGAGGTGCCTGCACATATGGAAACTTAACATTAAAAAAAAAAAAAGTTAAAAAACCCCACACGATACAGAGTTTTACCTACGTAAAAACCACACAAGATGAACACAGTAAAGCAGTTAAGGAGACTGACTTGACACATTTTCTCTCTTGCCTCAGGAGAGGAAAGGACACCTTCTCAGGGCAGAGTCTGTGGCTCTGAATACAGTACTTAAAGCATTGTATACAGTTAGGGCATTTTGTGCTTTAAATAAACCTGAACTGAAAAATAAACAAAAGGATATTTCACAGAATCATTGAAGGGCTTTGGTTAGAATGGACCTTAAAGATCATCTAGTTCCAACCCCCCTGCCATGGGTAGGGACACCTTCTACTAGATCAGGTTGCCCAGAGCCCCATCCAACCTGGTCTTGAACACCTCCACCTCCACGGATGGGGCATGCACAACTTCTCTGGGCAACCCGTTCCAGTGCCTCACCACCCTCTGAGTAAAGAATTTCCTCCTAACATCCAATCTAAATCTCCCTTCTTTTAGTTTAAAACCATTCCCCCTTGTCCTATCACTATTTGCCCGAGTGAAAAAGTCCCTCTCCATGTGTTTTATAAGCCCCTCTTAAGTATTGAAAGGCTGCAATGAGGTCTCCCTGGAGCCTTCTCTTCTCCAGGCTGAACAACATCAGCTCTCTCAGCCTTTCTTCAGAGGAGAGGTGCTACAGCCAGGCAGAGCAGAGGGGGACAATCACCTCCACTGACCTGCTGGCCACACCTCTGTTGATGCAGCCCAGGATGCAGTTGGCCCTCTGGGCTGCAAGCACACACTGCTGGCTCATGTCGCACTTCTCATCCACCAGAACCCCCAAGACCTTCTCTGCAGGGCTGCGTTCAATGAGTTCTTTTCCCAGTCTGTACTCATGTCTGGGATTGCCCTGACCCAGGTGCAGCACCTTGCACTTGGATTTGTTGAACCTCATTAGGTTCACATGGGTCACTTCTCAAGTCTGTCCAGGTCCCTTTGGATGGCATCCCTGCCTTCTGTTGTATCAACTGCACAACGCAGCTTGGTGCCATCTGCAAACTTACTGAGGGTGGACTCGATCCCACTGTCCATGTCATTGATAAAGATATTAAACAGCACTGGTCCCAAGACAGACCCCTGAGGGACACCAGTCTTCACTGGCCTCCACCTGGACATAGAGGCGTTGACCACAACTCTCTGGATGTGGCCTTCAAGCCAATTTCTTCTCCATTGGATGGTCTACCCTTCAAATCTGTATCTCTCCAATTTGGAGATTAGGATGTCATGTGGGACTGTGTCAGAGGCCATAGATGATATTTGTAGGTATTGAATTAGGGAATGATAATTTAATGCAAATTTACAAGTAATAAAAAGTAAGTGTAATTACCTAAATGTACACATAGAGATAAACATCTCCTATATTTCAAAATTTTGTTTGGGAACCTTTTGTTTTGTAGAACATCTTTGAGTTCCTCATTTTGACAGATTTTTTTTTACCTGTACTAGCAAAGTCGTGAATCCATAGCAACTGCATTAGTCTCATATAGTACAGTATATACAGTATA
>VXAL01002518.1:25937-47024 GCA_013399475.1 Chauna torquata
TTTTTAATTCTGCTTTTTGAGAAAAGACAAGAACATAGAGTATTTAAGGTCACTGTATTTAAAGGCTCTATGTTCATTATTGTTCTATTTTAGTACTCCGAATTCTTCAGACCTTAATAATATTGTTGGTTTTTTTGACTACTGTTGTTGTATACTGAACAAATGGTTTTATTGAACTGTCCAAAATACTTTTCACATCTTTTTCTGTGAATAGATGCCCTTAATTTAGAAGCCATTTATACACAGGGGTAATTCACATTATTTCTTCTAGTGTGTATTGCCTCTTGTCTACACTGAATTTTATCTGTTGAGTTTCTTAAACACATAACTTTGTCCAGCTTTTCTGAAGTTCTCCCTGACCTTCTCTAATCTTGAGTAACCTGTGTCATTTTGAACGTGAGTTTTAAATGTTCCATTAATACTTTAAATGGTTTTTAATTTTTGTTTTGTTTTGGGATTGGCAAGGCGGTATCAGAGGTACATTGAGAATACCTTTGTTCAGCAGAGCTTCAGTAATTGCTTCTGTCTCTTGTAGTTTGAAGAAAGTGAAATAAAGTGAAAATACCTATTCATAACAAGAAATTGTAAAGTCAAATAGGCACAAAGTTTTTAATATTTAATTTTCCACATTATAAAGTAGACTCTTCTTCTCTGCCTTCCCATAAATGCAGAAATGGATAGGATTAATTAAATATTAAGCCATTAATCTTCCTAAAAGAAAAGTCCTTGCTGGTCATGTTTGATATAATATACTCCCAAGGTGATATTTTCCCCCATCTGAATCCCCCCCTCCATCACTGATTTAAAAATAATTGATAATAAGGAAATAAATATTTTGTTATCATATTGTTCTTATCTTTTTATTGGAAGAGAAAGGGGTATTATTTGGTAAATCTTACTTTAAATAGTTGACTGGAGGACTGATTGCGTAATAATGGAAACGTGTGCTATTCAGTGCAGCCACTGATTTAGAAATGAGACAGTGAGCCTGTGGAAGGAAAAATGTTTCTAGTCCTTAGGCTCTGGGAAAGAAGCATTTTTACTTTCTAGACTGTTTGCCTTCTAGAAAAGGAGGAGGAGCTGGGAATGAAGCCAACAGAATAGGGCCACTAGCATTTTTAGCTGATTATATGGAATGTCAGGAAGGTGTTATTTGTATCCATGGGATATTACTATGTGCTGGGAAAGAATAAGAAAACAAGAAACATATGAAGTAAACTCAACAAAGCAAAAATATGTCATGAAGGAAGAAAATAAATACCAGAGAAATACTTTTTATTTTATTTTTATTTTATTTTATGAAATTAATTCATGCTTGCTAAAATTACTTAAGGATTCCATTTTGTAACCATGACCATATGAACATAACTATTGCATTGGCTGTATGCTGTATTCTTTAATTTATCTCTATTACTAGCTTTGTTACTTTGTAGAATGTACTTAGGCTAAACGGATATTTCTGGTCTACTTTACAAATATAATAGCACAGAGTGAAAATGATAGTTACTAGCATATTTAAAAAAAAATTAATGGGAAGAAGGAAATAGTCTCTATAGACCTAAAAAATTGGGGGGGAGGGGGAAGGACAGGGAAGAGAGGGAAATGAGAGAAGGAGATATGTTCATGTAATATATTTCCTAATGTGATATTGGTAAATAATGAATTACCAGGAACTCTCTGGACCTGGGGAGATAGGAAACTTTAAGGAACAGTCTGAACATTTACCTACTTTGAGACTTCTACTACTTTGAGACTTCTACTAATCCTTTATCTCAGACTTTACCTACTCTCTTTTGAGCAATAACTGTACAATTTATAGCATTTTATTTTAATCTCAAAATGGTATATTTACTATCTTAGATCATACGTTAACAGCACAACGAGTCCCAAAGGAGGAGAAGGGAGATCTATTGCTACTCAGATACATAAAATCTTCTCACAGTAACATCTATCAGTATCCCTCAAAAAGGAAACCAAAAGAAGACTGGACAAATGACACAAACTCAGGATGCAAACATCAGTGGGAGAGGAACTGAAAAGGAGACTGTGGCCCAGTCAGTGCTACGAGTACAAAAATTCAATCTCAGGTAGGGCCTTTCTACCTCCCGACTGCCCTAACTTTGATTAACCTTGCAGTGTTTCAGCACGGGATCATACTATCCCGTTGACATTTTTCCTTTGAGATGTCAGTCACATTTCAATAACTTTCCAGTGTGGGCTTGTAAGTCCTGTCTCTTCATTGACTTTGAATGAGACAGGTTGCTTATGAATGCAGCTTGGAGTGTCACTCAGATATTCTTGCATTATGTTATCTTTGATTGACATATCTGGAGTGGTGGAAAAATTCAGGGTATCTAACTGCCCCTGTTTTGACAGTGAGGACCCTCCATATTTTTATTTTTATTTTTTAATTCTTGAAACTTTCTTGCCCTTCTGATGATAATAAGATTTGGTACCGCTTTCTTTTTTTTTTATTTATTTTTTTTATTAACAAGAACAGAAGAGTCCTATCCCGCAGATGTAGCAACTTAGTGTAGGTTTCCACAGCATGAAAACTGTAAGCTCCACTAATGGATGATAACATATTAATGATAACGGAGAAAGCAGTTCAGTAAAGGACATAAAAGAAATTACTATTGGTTTAGCCTTCAAGATAATTTTATTTTATGTCTGGCTTGTGTAATTCTTAGGGGTTAGGCCCAAAGCTGTTTTAAAAGGGCCAGCAAGAAAGAAAGAAAAATATTTCTAGTTTTCCAATGTTTATTATTAACAACATAGGCTGTAGCTGTTTTTGTGGAAGTTTCACTATGTAGTAGAATGCTGTGTCCCAGAACAGTGATTGTTCCAAGGCTGTGTTATTCAATAAGCTGATTTATAACATATGACTCCAGTTATAATCCAAGAGTTGCTCCATTTATTTTAAACAAAATAAATATTTCTCTGCTGTATCCACTTGAGGTTTATAATCTTGTTTTCAGGAGTGCCCTGGCTCACATAACAGACTTACCCCCCTTCCAGTGCTAACAGAAAATGCAGGGTCCATGATGGAGGACGGGAAAACTGTAATATAAAGTAGTTCATATTTGTTTCATGGTGTTTCATCTGGTTCCCAGGCAGTGGAGGAAAATGAATAAGATGCTTTTTTTTTTTTTTTAGCTACTGCTATAGCTTTCTTGCTCAGCTGACTGGAAAGAAGTATAATAAAAACAGTGCTGGAAACTAGATGCAAAACAATAGCAAACAAAAAACCTCTTTAATAAGCATAATCTCCTGTAGTCAGTGAAAGGCAAAGACATCATTAAATTTACAACAGAACTTATTTTTCTACTGTAAGTCATGGAGGAAGCAGTCAAGCTGAGATGCAAAAAAAGAACCAAGGGCTGTATCCTGAGTATCGCTATGCCAAACTTTCACATGCATGTCCATCTGTGAGGCTGAATCTTGAAACTTGTCTAGATCTTTAGCCACCCATGTACTGCACAGGGAGAGTGCTCTGACAGGGGTGGAATCCGTGCAATTTACTGCAATGAGGAGGCAGCTATTTAAGTAATCTAATAGCAGGGAGAAGGGGGTGTCTTGTGGACCATCGTATACAGTTTCAGCAGCAGCAATAAAAAAAAAGTAACCCATCACAGCTTATAGCCTGGTGGCTACAGCATGTGGCAATGGGAGTTGGAATACACTTGAAAGGCAATTGAACTGAATCCTCTCAAAAGTTACATGAGTGCTTGAACTACTGGATAAGTGGGACCAGCGGTTCTTCCTGCAGCCAGTTTTTTTTTTTTTTTTTTAAGTGGTGCTTAGAGTGGCACTTTGTACAAACCTCAATTTGCTACAGGTGCACAAGAGTGCCTATAAGATCAAGCCCTCAGAAAAAGGAGGCAGAAGAACATGTACCTTATTGATCCTGATGTGGCTTAAGTCTGCTCTAAGTGTGAAAATCTTCATCTCTGTTTAGACTTAGACTCTTCCTTACGTGCCCAGAAGCAGGACCTTAAATGTGTGAAAATCTTTTGTGTATGAGGTGTTGGGGGCTGACCTTTGCCAGCTGCCAGATGCCCATCCAGCCACTCTCTCACTTCGCCTCCAAAAGAGGCCAGGGGGAGAAAATGAGATGGAAAAGCTCGTGGGTCGAGATGAAGGCAGCGAGATCACTTACTGGTCGTTATCATGGGCAAAACAGACTCATCTTGGGGAAAAATAAATTAATTTATTGTCAGTTAGAATAAAGTTGGACAGTGAAAAACAAAGGTAAATTAAAACACCAGCTTTCCGCCACCCCCACTCAGTGCAGGAGGGGATGAGGAACAGGGGTTTGGGGTCAGTCCCTAACAGCTCCTCCCTCCCGCTCCTTCCCTCTCACACCTTTCCCCTGCTCCAGTGTGGGTCCTTCCTGGAGGATGGAGTCCTTCAGGATAAATGTGTTCTAGCATAGGGTCCTCCACAGGCTATAGTGTGGATATCTACTCCATCATGGTCCTCTTCCACAGGCTGCAGGGCAATCTGTTCTCCGGCACCTAGAGCACCTCCTCCTCCTCCTCCTCCTCCTCCTTCTCCAGATTTGGGGTTTGCAGGGTTATTTCTCACACTTTTTATCCTCACTCCTCTCTTGTCTGGTGTTTTGCCTTTCCTAAATACACCTTCCCCAAGGTGCCAGCTGCCGGGCCCAGCTGTGCCCTGTGGTGGGTTCACTGGAGCCAGCTGGAACCGGCTGTGTCCAGCACAGAGCAGCCCTCCTCTCCTCACAAGAGGCTGCCCTGCAGCCCCCGACTGTTAAAACCTGGGCACATACACCAGATACACAAAGATGTGGCACCTGCAAAATTTAGATGGATTCACAGATACTGTAGCACCTGGATTTTCAGGATTGGTATTTTATTTTAGGTAGCCATGAAAAATCATCTATGTTCCATCTTGGTGTCAGGAGAATCCTAGGCTGAATTTGTAAGAAGTAAGTAGAGACTATTGTATTTAACTTGCCTTTAACTTACTATGTCAGACTAATCATTTAACAATTCTATTCAAAAGTTCATTTTCCCTTTCTCTCTATACTTTCTCTAATACCAATCACCAAAAGTTTGTGAATCTCAATTAATGTTTTTAGAAGCTTTAAGAACTTTGGCAGAACCAGTCAGTTCAAATTTGTGCAAAAACTAGTTCATAGTTCATAGAATCATTTAGTGTTTTGATTGGAAACTATATCTTCTTCTAATGCACATTGCAAGCAGACGTTATGTTTTATTATGTGGCACATAATGGTAGCAATATTAAGCTTATGTTGTTTCTGCTTCTGGCTTATACACAAAGAAATGGAAATCTAACAAGTGCATGTACACACTAGTCCATTGGCTGTCTTGAAGCAATGTTTTTAAAATGAAAAACAGATGCATTTGTAAATAGCTAGATGGCTTTGCTAGTAATTATTTTTATGATGATTTCATTTCCATGAGTAGATACGCATATTTCTTAACACTCTGATACCTCTTCAAATGATTTTGAAAATAATGTTAGCATATTTTCCTCAAAGGTGGAGGTTTCCGATACCTTGTAAGTAGTTTCTTTTGATTTTTATTCATTTACTTGTATATAACATATTGCATATAACAGTAATGCAAAAGATGTGTATGTGTGTACACATATGTATGATACATGCAGTATAATATATGTAATATAATGAAATTATTCTTTTGGCAGCAACATAATGGCCACCCTAGTGATAATTATGATTATTGAGCTAATATGCTTGAGAAGAGACTATTTTAAAACATACTGAAACTCTTCATGATACTGACTTCATTCTTCATTCACCTGTCTTGAAATCTAGCAGAGCCAAAAGAAAAAAAAAAATCGTATTTCCCAGTGGAGAGCCATGAGCAAAAAGACAGAAAGCTGTGACATGACTTGAGATATCACACTGGGGGGTCATTGTCTAACTGCAGTGCTGTATATTATCACAAGAAATGGCAGTGCAAAGTCTTTTAGTTATCTAAAAGAGGTGTTCAGAACCAATTTTGTAATGTATAAGTCTAATGTGTGCTTTAATATTAGATACCTACTGAACTATTTCTCCTGATCTAAGTGCCTGTATTTTTATGCAGTTACTGAAGAGGTATAAGATGTGTAAAATTAAGCAGACAGGATCTCTCTTTAGGTCTGTGAAGGTGCATAACTTCTCTTCATTGCTAAGGTAAGTTGCTCATAAAAGCAACTTAACATACTTTAGAAAGTCTGGTTTGCCAGATACTCATGATGTAGGTGTAAATAAATTGTTAAGTTAGACAGGCTGAGTGCTGAGAATATGTGGATCACATTTAACTAGTGTAGTCAAGTATGTAGGGAGAAAAAATGAAGGGAGGGACTAGATTTTTATTTTCATCTTTGAGTAGGTACAAAAATTTCCATTTTTTTATTAGTCAGAATTTTCTAGGACTCCAACTTTTTAGAATTATACATTTTCACCATGAGATTTAGTGAATTTCAAGATGAATAGAAAAAAGATATTAGAAAGCAAACAGTACTTTTTGTTCTTTTCAGCTCTCTACTTTACACCAGTCTGACTGAATCTATCTTGTATATACTAAATGACTGTGTTTCAGCCATTTGTGTTGGGAGAGCTTCTTCATAGTCTGACAGACTTGGTATCATTAGGAAGTCTTCCCTGATATTTTGCCAGCAGGGCTCTACTGAGGCTTTTAGGGTAGTGCTATAGTTACAGACACGGTGAACCGTAAAACACACAAGCAGCGGCAAGGTGGTATGTGTTTCTAGGATAATGACAACACTTCCTGATTGCTTTGGAAATGAGAGAATAGAAATAATTCCTTAATTTTAGTTTTAGTGATTTTACCTGACAGTGTTCAAGTGGTCTTTGACCACCAGCTGTCATCTCTGAGTTGGTGGCTCTGGAACACTCGTGCTTTCCCAATCAACTCTCATTTGTCCTTCTTTTCTGAATGCAGGCATGCTAAAGTAGTGCAATGCTACTATTAGGTTAAGGTTTTCTTAGTTTAATTCCACTTTACTTCACTGTATAGGTTATACATATCATACATTATTATCTTCCTGAAAGAGTGGAAAACACTCATTGTTTTGATTCCCATCAAGCAAAATGGGTTCAGCCTGGTTCATCCCAGTTCAGCCTTAGTTCACAGTATGTGCCTTATCCTATTAGATGGAACAGCAACAACTATTTGAGTGCAGTGCCAGATTTGTTAGGTGTGATCCAGGAGTGCTCACTACCAAAACTGATCTAGCAAGCCTCCTTCATAGATCTGGATGGAGTAGAGAGAAAAGGAGGCATGCATTTCTGAGAAGGCAGAAGAATGGATTTAATGCTTAGATTAGACGTATGACTGAGTTTCACAAGCTTTATGGTCGCTGCACATCCTCTGCACTGCAATAGCTGACTGTGTGAGTACTCCTAGTCAGTTGGTAATTAAAGTGTAATTAGACATGATCCATTGATGTAGCTCAGCTTATGTGTGCTATGTCTCTGTACCAAGGTCATTTGACAACTTAGATAAGCAAAAAGTAGCGATTTGAAACAGAAGTATGGGCTATTTAGGTTAGATGTTTAGAAAAACTTTTCAGTGGCAAAGATAGTTAAGCAACACAACTGTTTTGTGATACTGCTGTTACTGCAGATCTGGAAGACATGAGCATGTTAAAGATAGGAAGAATTGCTTTTTTATGGGTGGAGGTGACTTCCAGCTCTAGGATTCAAAGGCTCACAAAAGAGCTTGCTTGCTCTGTGCCATTTAGCAGAAGTTTTATGAGAAGCCTGTAGTGGAGGAGGGAGTCTAATCTTGGTTTCTCAAATCCTGCCATTCATTTGAACGGAGTATTTGTTCCACAGTTTTTGTTTATGATCTTTTCATTATTTTTTCAATCTGACAGTATTTGTATTTCTATCCTATATACATATAGTTCTTTCTGAGTTCTGTTTGTTACTTAGGCTCTTCCCATGTAAATTCTGAGCTAGACTGGTTTTGCTAAAATTGTGGTTGCAGGAAGAACATTTAAGACAAGATATGTACTTTGTCTGAGTTCCTTCTTTTAATCTTGAAGGGCAATAAAATTATTTACTTTCAGTGTTTAAAAAATGTAGGAGAGAGTATACATTCAGTATTATAAGCTGCAGTTGTCATTCCTGCCTCTTTATGCCCATAAGCCTCTGGAGAAAATAGCTGTGAGGAATACCCTTGTGGAAGTCTCAGTTCTGGGTGGAGTGTAGTGCCATAATCACTCCTCAGATGATTCTAGCCATGCATGTACTTTGGGGCAAATATGGTCTTAATTTCAACAGCATGCACTTTTTATTAAATTTACTTCATTTTATATTTTCACTTTAATTTCATTTGGGCTTTATTTTTCTACAGAAAAATTCTGTGGAAACTAGAAAATAAATTAAAAAGCATCGCTGACACACTAGGAGACACAGCTCAATAACTCATTAAGGCTTAGAGATGCTTATTACATATATTCTCAATTTTCATTCACAACAAGTGCAAACTCTCCATCTCTTTTTTGACTGTGCACTGTTGCTAAAATGGATTACATTTTTTCCTTGCACAGGATATATTGTCTACTAAGGTCCATGAAAATAAACACAATAAAAATTCTAATGAAATGTTATTGTATAGAATAAGTAGCTGCTTTTAAAGTCTTAATATTTCAGCTGCGTTAATTGTACAAGCTACAGAGTTTAATATTTTTGGAGGAAAAAAATTAGGAACTTGTTTGAATTATTCATGTTTTGAAAATGGCCTGTATGACAGCTATTTTCATAACTCATTTTTACTGCAAGTTTAGCACATACCAAAACTCCCACTGAATTGAGAAATTAGGATAGTTAAAGTATTTTCATGCTTTCTTTTAAAGAAATATCTTTGTTATTGTTAATATACTGCACAATGTCATGAATGGGGAAATACAGACCTATGAAATCATATAATGCTTTTCTTCAATTCGGCAGGTTACAAGAATTTGTTCTTTTCAGCATGAACAAGATAGCTTTTTAATTAAACAGTTTTTAATCTCCCTTTTTCTCCAGTGCAGGAAAAATCTAGACCCCCATATAAATGACACTTTCATAACAGATGGTGACAAAACCAGCAACAAAAAGAATAGTAAGCCTGGGATACTTTTGCTGTTTTTGGCCTGTAGAAGAGAAAAGTCAGAAAAAAAAGCTATCCTCTTGCTATTGTCTTTGTTCTCCCTCCTAGGATCACAGGAAAATCATTTGATAAAGGGTCTTGAGCACCTTGGGTGTAAAGAGGGAGTAAGAATTGAGGAGCAGGATTTTTTCCTTCAGGGTCCCAAGTTGCCTGATGTATGCAGAATAGCCTGGCTCTTGGTTCATGCTTCTCACAGTCTGAATCCAAACACAGTTAGCAGCTGGAACCCTAATATCCTTCTTGGAAGAATTAAGCTAGATCCATATTTATTCAGCACCTTTTCAGGAAACTTATTTATGCAATCAAAAAGGATAATTTACTTACAGCTTGCTGCTCCTCTATTGCAGCAGCAATGTTTTTGTCCCTGAGTACAGCCAAATTAATAATTTCTTGATATATGCCAGGTTATATTGCTCTTTCCTGACCAAATAAACTAATTTAAATATGTTGCTTGTACTACATTTGGATGCTGACCCTGGTAAATTGTGGTGACATCCAGAAAATTACTCATTAGGAAAAGGTATTTAGAATAAATGAGCTGTAGATTGAATGAGCAAATGTGCTATAAATCTCTTTTTTTATGTGTTTGATTTAATTTACAGTCCCAGTTCTGGTCCATCTTTATCTGGATATTGCTTTTTTCTTAAAAGGATTTTGAACAAAATACACATCCACCTAGCATGGTATTTTGAATATGCTCTTACCTTTGTCAGACCCTTGGACTTAGGGAAGTAAGAAAAGCATGTCTGGCCTAATAAAAGGATTTTTTGTTTTAACAGAAGAAAACCACCAATTCCTAATGGAAAACTGCTAAACATAAAAAAAAAAAAANCAATTATGCCAAAAGACTGAATTTATTACCAAATAAAACTGTTGGCTTGTGCATTTCACAGTTTCCTCCATTCACAACCAGTATGTTTTCAGAGGTTTTCTGTAGGGTTAGTTGCCCAGACTCCTGCAAAAACAACAGTTTGTCCTTATTGCAGTAGGTGTTAGGAAATCAAATCCAACTGGAGCAACGAATGAAATTACAGACTGGTTTTGTCCCAGCTGCATGACACATGCCAAGAGCTGATTTTTCAGTGCAGACATTTAAAGAAATGAATACAAAATTCTATTTGTTCTTTCACTGAATGAATTATCCTTATTGTGTTTTTCATAGTTCTATATGCTATTTAATATTTCAGCAGTCACTTTTCACTTTCACCTCAGTGAAAATATTTTTACATATCACTTTTTCTTTTAATAAATAATCCTTTAGAGAAAAAAAAAAGCAGCATATGTAAAACTCAAGTTTGATTACTAAATAATATTTTTGTCTAATAGACTTATTGCATCAGAGATAGTCNGTGGTTTACTCACTAACAATACAGAAAATTCCTGTGCAATTTCTTCTAGTGTTCCCTGGGCTCAGAGAGCCTGCTAATGAACACTTGCACCCCAACATGATTTTTAATCTTTAAAAATATGTGTTTAATATCTGAACTTTTTTTGCCATCAATTTCCTTTATTATCTACAGTTTTAATTAGGTCATATTATGGAAAGTATTTCCCTTCTTCCTCCCCCTCTCACCTACTGCAGCCATTCATCTATGAAAGTGGACATTTGCATTATCACCTCAGATCAGATTTGTTTTCTGAGGCTGAGTCTGTGATGCTTAGCATGCATTTAGCATGCATATTTAGACAACATTCATACAGACCTTTCAATGTACCATGCATCCAAATTGTAAAACAACATTTTTTTGTGCAGGCGCCTACTGAATGAACTTTATCAGTGTGTTCAGCAGCACTTATAACAGTCAAATTCTATTGCCAAAAAGAGGGTGAAGGGATAAATTTGAAGACATGAGATCCCCTCACTTCCACTTGGCCACGCAGTGTGACTCTCACAATTAAGTTGGCAGAGATCCTTGAGACGTGAAAGAGAATCCTTTAGCAAGGACAATGGTGTTTTTATTTGGCAGTAGGAAAAGATGCAAGGGAACACAATTAAGCTCCATACTCTTGCACTGAATGGCTTAATTCAGCTATGCTCGTTCACCAATATTTCACTCCTGTTACTGTGATTGGCATGGAAGGAAATACAGGAAAACGAGTCCACAGAAGCTCTCTTCACAAGGACAACTTAATTATCTATAACATGTCAGATTCACCATCAGCTAACGTCACTATATTAAACTGTTTCTGAACGTATTCACACAGCTTGTTTGGCAGATTGGTTCTGTGAATAGAACTCATCTTTGAATCTCTTCCGTCTCTTAGGCCTTTCCTAATTTGCTTTCTTCGGCATCTGATGTCAAGGAAATAGTATAATGTGAATTTGTGAACAATATTTTCAGCAAGTTCATTCTGATATAGAATTTCCCTGAGAGGCAACATTAATAATGGGTTGGCACAACACATTTACTGGAGTGGATTTGATGCCTTGATTGAGTTTCCGTGGTGCGTTTGTTGTTGCTTTGGGGAACGTACGGATATTGGGTTCAACAGACCATAGAATTTTGAATTAACCTCTCTTTTTCTCTTCATGAATATAATGGCTTCACAATCTGTTCTTGCTTTGGCCTTTTATTTAAGGGAAAGAAGAGAAGCTTTAATTTTTTTTTTTTAAAATGCCATTTTTGAGTGCATTGTGAGGAAAAATAAATGTACATAAAGAAATGTTGACTCATAAGAATCTCTTAGGCTACTTTCCCTCAAGAGCTTCCTACACTGATTCACTATAAAATATTCAGTTCAGCCCTGAAGTGCAAAAGATGAAAACCATTAGCACTGAGTTCAGAAATGGCAGCTCCAGTTACACCCTTTGTTTTGGAGAAGCCTATGATGAGTTTGAGAGACTGCTGGATGATTTTCAAGGGTCCTGTTAAACCCTGTCAGGGGTCTCATTTTAGGTAAATGTCTCTTTCTGGGAGTTGTAATTGAATAAAGTAATTTCACAAGATGAAGACTGAAAAAAAAAATCTTTTTTTTTTTTTTCCTTTCTTTATTCCCTGCTGCTGTGTTCAAAGAATGTTCTGGTTGCCTTTTCAGTCAACTAGAAATTTGCTTTGAGGGTCTCAAAACACCAGAGGAACAATCTGATCTTTGCATTATTTCCAAATCTGAAGAAGTTTATTTGTGTGTGTGTTTGTCTGAGAGCTACAGACGTGAATGGGGGAGATGACAGTGGGTAATAGAAAACAGTAATTAGAGGCTTTATCTGTATTGCAAGGTGAAAAATGTGCTCAGGGTTAACTTAAGGGAAAATTGGTATAAAAATACTATACAGTGATTTGTAAACTGAGGCACAGAGTGAGCTTGAAATGTGTTATTTAAAAATGGCACACCTTCCTTCCATACTATTTTTACTCCTTAGGTTGTTACGTTACAAATAATGTAAACTTTATATTTATTCTTTATCTTCAGTAATTCATCATATGTTTACTCTTTAAGCCCTGTTTGCTTATCAAGAAACATATTCGTTATTTTAATTCATTAGCTGCCTACTTTAGCTCAATCTCACAGTATTTTAGCTGTTCATCTTACAAGCGTATGTTTTTATCTAAGCTTTTAATTCAAAACAATAATCAAAAATGGCCTGTAAAAATATGATTACTAAACATTTTGGTTTTATTTTAAAGAAAACATGATATGAACTATTTTTCAAGTTTACTAGTTTACCCTACCTTAACAGCAAGCCATTGATATATTCCTGAATGCTCTTTCTAACTAAGTGCTGGCCATGATTACAAAGAATTAATAAAGCTTTTTCACACTTTAGCAATTTGTTTCCTGAGATCTTCGCTCAAAGTTGTGTAAGTTTTAGACAGTGAGTTAAATTTGGGAAAGTTAAATTAATCCTAGTGACAGTCTGTCTGTGTTTCAGACTTGCAGTAAATAATCTGTGTGCCATTTATTTCCTTTAGGAATTAGATCAACAGATACTGACCATACTTTAGCTCTTAAGAAAACAGTGTTTAAGGCGTTAAAGGTTTTTATTTCGTGACAGACACATCCAAAAGTGGGAATTTCCTCACTTTGATTATAAATCACTACAGCAAGCAAAAGAAAAGTTTACCAGTTTTCATTGGTTATTGTACGCACCAGGTTTTTTTCTAAACTTTCTTGTTATCACTGTTTAACTCCATGTTTGCTAACAGCAAGAAGCAGTTGCTGTCTTTGCAACAACACAAGCTTTAAGTACACAAAGCACAGGGTGAAGCTGGAAGACCTGAAGGAGTAGGGGGCACTGTTGTTTTATTATGAACAGATTTAACATTATCATAGAATCATAGAATCATAGAATCTGAGAATGGTTTCGGTTGGAAGGGACCTTAAAGATCATCTAGTTCCAACCCCCCTGCCATCAGCAGGGACACCTTCCACTAGATCAGGTTGCTCAAAGCCCCAGCCAACCTGGCCTTGAACACTTCCAGGGAGGGGGCATCCACAACTTCTCTTGGCAACATGTTCCAGTGCCTCACCACCCCCATGGTGAAGAATTTCTTCCTAATGTCTAATCCAACTCTGCCCTACTTTACTTTAAAGCTGTTACCCCTTGTCCTGTTGTTACATTCCCTGATAAAGAGTCCCTCTCCAGCTTTCTTGCAGGCCCTCTTTAGGTACTGAAAGGCTGCTATAAGGTCTCTCCAGAACCTGTTCTTCTCCAGTCTGAACAGCCCCAACTCTCTCAGCCTGTCTTCATAGGAAAGGTGGTACAGCCCTTTGATCATCTTCATGGCCCTCCTCTGGACTCGCTCCAGCAGGTCCATGTCCTACTTATGTTGGGGGTCCCGGTGCTGAAAGCAGTACTTTAGGTGGGGTCTTACAAGAGTGGAGAGAATCACCTCCCTTGTTGTGCTGGCCATGCATCTTTTGATGCAGCCCAGGATACAGTTGGCTTTCAAGTGCACACTGCTGGCTTATATTGACTTTTTTCATCAAACAGCAACCCCAAGTCCTTCTCCTCAGGTCTGCTCTCAATCCATTCTCCGCCCAGCCTGTATTTGAGTTTGTGATTGCTCTGACCCTGTTGCAGGACCTTGCATTTGGACCTGTTGGATTGCTTGTGAGATGAACAAGCAAACACTCCTGCTCTTTTTGCCCTTGCCTTTGCGTCTTCCATCTCCATAGACAAGAGTCAGAAATGGACCTGATTTTCTGAATGGTTAGTGCCCGTTGATCTAAGTAGGGTACAGAGAACTGAGTATCCCAGCAATACTGTAAAAAGATATGAAGCATTTCTTTAAAACTATCCTTCCCACTATTTTTATCTCTACCAGACCCAACTGTAATAATGACAGAGGGAAATTTTGGCGAAACTTGTCATGATGTTGCTAAGCCCACACAACTGCACTTGATTTGGGAATCCAGCTTCTTGCGTGACACAAAATGTGGGCAGTTTCAGTATCAGATCGGTCTGCTTTTTTACATGCAAATAGAAGGCACTTGGCTTGTTACCATATGGAACAAAAGTAATTACTAAGGATGAAAGGCAAAACAAGACAATTAACATGCTTGTTTTTGTCAAGAAGCAACTTTCTATATCTCAGAATGCTGTAATTCAGGTTTCATGATGACGGTTTTTGGGAATGCACTAGAAGTACTGATTTGGAAGATTTATTTACTTATTGCAGTGACAAATGCAATGGAAACCTGTTCAGAGACTTGCTTTATACTCAATTGCTTCTTGTAACTGATTCATTTATCAGATATTTGACTAGGAGGAACTCAGTGTAACATTATATTGATGTAAATCAGTGCAGAATGAAATATGTTGAATTTCATGGGCTTGCCTATACAGCAGAGCTGATTATCTCTGTATCTTAAATATCAGGCATTTTCTGTGGTAGGGTTTGCCACTTGTTGAATTTGATCTTTCTGTAGTAGTCTTATGACATAGTTATTTATAATGATAAATATAAAGAAATTTTAGATATATAGAAACAGTGTAAAGAGAGATTGCTCATAATTTCCTGTGTTCTCTCATTTGATTTGGGTCAAGGTTACAAGAGGAGCTATCCTTCTTCTGTGTCAGAATATTAAAAAGTGAATATGTTTTAGAGCACATTTTCATGTTCTGTGATCTAGCTTAGTAAGACCAGTTCTTCTACACAGTATAACTCCAGTTTACAGGCACATTCTTCATTCACTTGTTTTCTTCTTTAGGAAGCTTCAATTCTTAAAACGATAAAGAAAATTATTTCAACAAAAGTCCCAGAAGAAGAGTCTGTAACTGACCAGAGAGAATAGGTTAGCAGACTGCAGTCCCTGTGGTCCATATTAGGTACTTTGATTTCACCAGATATGCAACTCTGTGAGCTTTAGGGCCCATGTTAAACCCTTAGCCACTACAGGTTCTCCAATCCTGAGTGAAAAAATTCCTTAATGTGTCATGAAATTCTCTTGTATCTGGGTTGCAGTCCATCCTTTTCCCCATGCTCAGGAAATCCCCTGGGATTTTCTCCACTCTCCCTGATACGTTGATTCCTCTTCACAACTCAGTGCATTAGATAGGGAATCTAGGGAGAATGACAAATCTGGAATCCAATGCATGTCCTTCTCTGTTTCAGAAGTCTCAATTTATAGGATTTATGGTTGTTTTTTTTCTGAATAATCCCTTCTAATTTCACAGTCATGAATGTGTGAGCAATGTGTGTAGACATGACTATGCTATTTTAGTCTAATTTGCTTTTCTTGCCACAACATTTTTTCTTGAGTATAAGGTTTCCATGATATTCTCCAGTGAATGTTTCATATATATAAAAATAAGAAGACAGAAAATTACAAGACAAAAATGGGCTTTTTTTTTTCGACCCAGGAGAACATTTTAGTAAATTTTATGAAGCATATTCATAAAATATTGTCTACTGTATGTGAAATGATTGAAATATCTTGAAAATATATGCTATGTGCTTCTTAAATTAAAAATTAAGAACATATTGATATATATGTACTTATTATTTACACACTATAACACTGGAGTTATGATGAGAAAGTGAAGCCAGAGAGGTTAGGATACACACACAAAAAACAGTTATTTTGTAGTTGACCTGGGTGGTGTAAGTGTTAACTTACTAGTTGCTAACAGAGCTGCATTACATTTTTTGATTGACCTGCATGAGATAGTAGCAACTTGTCCAAGAGGGCTTTGTTTTTGTTTTCCTTTTGTATTGCAAAAACAGCAGACTTAATTAAGATTTGTGTGATGACTTTAGCTGAATTTTGCTTCATTTAGTCAATGCCTTTAAATTTCTTAATAGTGCTGTTTATAGTATGCTAATTCAAGTTAATTTTACTACACTAGCTGATACACTGATTTAGAAATGCATATAATAGTCCAATTCAAATGGAGGGAGACCCTTTCTTGGTTTATTCTTGTAGGCACTTATTGTCTGCTTTGACCTGCAATTCATGTAATAAATCATTTTTAATGCTGGCAAAGGTGTCCTTTTGAATTTAAGTATGCTTTCCCTTCATATTGTCTGCTATAATTTTTTTCTGATGTACGGCTCATTATCACATCACTCTGCATGTGCAAGTATTTTTATAGCATCAGCTTTTGTAGCTGTTTCTAGTTCCATATTTGAATTTCCAATACTCATTTTTGAGTTTTATATTCAAACTGTATGCATTAGCTTTAAAATACCGTATTGGAATCACTCTTTCAATTTTTCACTGAAATTTGAATCTGTCTGAACATGAGTTATTCTCCAATCTGGAAACAAATGGTCTGATCAAGTAACGGTTGAGAAAAATAGCAAAGAATTCCAGAGTTCTCTGTAATTTCAGATCTAGATAGCGACCTATGGCATTACAGTGGTGAAGGCTTGAGTCTGCAGAAATGATTTGTATCAGTTCTTAAACATATAGTTAGTCTTTCTCACAGACTGTGTATGTAAAGGAGTACAGGATTTTTCTCTAAAAAAGTCTCTCTTTTTTTTTTCCCCTCCAGGTAGAAATTAAAACAATCATGAAAAAGAATATGGTTGATGATGCAGTCCCTTTCAATGCAAAATCAACTATAATTAGGTCATTACTGACAGATGTTTTTTTCTTGAAGACACGCAACTATTGGAACTCAAAGGTCACTTAGCAATCTATTCCGATGTTTCAGTACCCTTAGTGTTAGAAAAGTTTTCAGCATCTTGATACAATTTAATTTCACTGCTTCATTGTGGATAAGACATTCCTCTTTAGAGCTACCTTTTGTACATTAAAAGATTGCTATCATCTTTATCTTCAGCTTCCTCTTTAGCTTTAAGAATCTCAGGTTGTTCAGTCTCAGATCTTTCCTTGTCGGTCAGAGTTCTCCTTCGGAATTTATCCTATTGGTTCGTATCTCTTGAGCTGCCCAAAACAGGACAGAAGCACTCCATCTTAGGTTTTACCAAAACCTGAGCAAAGCAGAAGTTTTATCTTGTGTATTCTGCAGGTAGTTTTCAGGTTTATATATCCAAGGAGATGTTTCCTGTAACAAGAGAACGCTTTTGGTTTATTTTCAGATTGGATCCTTTCAGATCTCCAGATCCTTCTCTGAAAATCCTCTACCCACCTAATTGTTCTATATCTCACATTTGCACAGATTTTTTCCTTTTAGAAATTTGCATTCTAACCTAACTTTCAACACACAGGCCCAGTTCTGTGCCTTCTTTAAATGCAGTAAGCACTCTCTCCATCATCCACAATATTATTAAAACTTTAAACGGACCAGATGGGGGGGGGGGAAGTAAAATAAACTATTTTTAATTAATAGGCTATTCATGATTACTCTATACATACAGTTATCTATTCAGTTTTGCACCCACACTACATTAGTCACTTAAGCAACCTTTCCCTCTTTCTCTTTTTGTATGTTTGAGAATTTTCTGTGAGGCAAAAGCCTTGAGGCTGTGTAAATGACCTTGCTTGCAACCTACGTATCAACAAGGTCTGTTACCATTTTGTGGAAAGAACTATTTCAGTTGACAAGACTTGTATTTAGAGGGTTGACTAAATCTTAACTAATTGTTTTTGCCTGTTTCTTACTTCCTTTTCATTATTTCCCAGAACTTATAAATCATGCTGTTAATTTGTTCTAGAATTTTTGTGAGACTTAATAGCTGACAGACAGTTTTATTATTCCTAAGCTCCTGCTTTCTTACTTTGTTAAGGTTGAATATTGTGTTTTTATTTTATTGATATTCACGTGTCCTTCACAGACTACTTTTCTGATGGTAACATGGTTCTGAGATGGCTTTACCAGTTCTCTAAATACCTTAGGAGGAAGTTCATCAAGCACATCTGTTCTGAAAACTAATTTACTTAAGTACTCTCCAACCTTTTCTGTCTGTATTTTGAATTGAAATCATTCCTTTGTTGTTTATATTAATTATGCTAATCACCTCCTCATTGTTGACCTTTTTAACTAAAACTAATGCAAAAAGGCATTAAACACTTTGGCCTTCATAGTGTCATCTGTCAGTAACTTATCTTCTCTGTTGGATAGCAGAACACTTTTCTTTGTCCTTCACTTAGTCAGTTTGAATAGACTCAGTTTAATCAGTGCAGGATGGGGATTATATTTTATTCTCCCAGTAGGTCAGTTTAAATTTCCACTGAAGGGAATTTTCCATTGACCTTCCTGTGTTCATGTTTGTTCCAAAATTCAAAATTCTGGTATTCCTGAAAAGTTTTATACAAGTAAATACACATTATTTAAAAAATGAAAAAGACAAAAAAAGACAAAATCAGGAAAAGTTGAAGTCCAGAGCCTTGACAGTTTTGTTTGTCGTGTGACACATTCAGTCCTTCATTATTCACACAGAATGAAAATGAACACTTCAGCAACTGGAAATCACTTTGACATGATTAGTCAGAGGATTTGATGGTGTAAACATTCTTGGTTTCAATATAACTGTTCTAGCAGGAGAGATGAAGATATCAATCATTAGAAATGTAAAAGTGTTAAAAATGAACAGGCAAAAATAAAAATAACATCACAAACTTTTCTCTTTCAGAATTAACTTGAATTGAGTGTTCCTTGCCTTCTTGTTTAAATTTCAAAATTTGTTAATATAATCCCTTTAGATTTGCTCCTGATATTGTTTTAAAAAATACTTAGCAGGTATACTCTCCTCTTAACAGATATGCAGGCCACAATGAAGACTTTCTATAGTTGAATTAATACAGGGCTTTCTAAGCAGTACATTACTGCAAATGTTTCTCTTTCTCACTTTGTCACTCAAGCGGAATGATCTCGATCACTTTTAAGATTGCATGAAAATCTCACTAATAGAATTAAAAAATAAGTAAAACAATAAATGCAACAATTGGTTTTGGTAATACCTTTGACAATACTTTCTATACCACTTCAGTAGCATCTGTTTGACCTTCTATAAACAACTGTTCCTTATAGCATGGCAACATCACTACAAGATGGCTGAAGATAGTTTAAAACAGTTAAATGAGGATACTTAAGCCATTTGCATGAAGCAAGTACTTCAAAAAATTCTCTAATGTCTGAAGTGGGATGAGGTTTTAGCATTGCATTTAGCAGCACTATTTGCAGACTGCCTGTAAAGTGAATAATGGGAAAACTGACAACTAGGAGAGTATCCTGGCATCCTGGATGCCTTTGTCTTCAGATGGGACAAGAGAATTGAAAGTGAAGATATGGGCTCTGTAGTCACTGGAAGTGGAGCTTCCTGACCAGAGGAGGCTGGGATTTACAGTGCTGAAAATGTATTAAATCTGCCTTGGGGAACTTAGAGGAAGACTCCACAGTTATAGGAGAGATTTGTCTTTTGGTGTATATAAGGAAAATGACTGTGGAAGAATGTGCTTAAAAGTTGAGTCTTGCATCTTACAATAAATGTTCTTCAGGATGAATAACTCGAGGGGCTTTTATTGGATGTATAAGTAAAAGGACATAGAGCATCAGTTACCCATGCAAAATACTCTGCCATCAGGTCTTTGGAGATTTCAGGATGTTTTCTTGTAACTAGACAACTTGGAAGAAAAACTTGCCCTTTGTTATAACACAGGTTGTCAGTGATGCCGGGGCTGCTAATGTACCATAAGCACTTACAGGCAATTTACTGAAGCTGTGATAACTAAATTTCATGCCAAAGATGTCTAAATTATTTGTGAGATTTTAACAGCCTAAAACGTAGCTACAATATTTTCTAAGAAATCAAAAACATAAGATTGCATTTACACTGACAGTAAATTAGACTAAGAGGAGAGAAATATTTTTAATTCAGCCATATCTAGATAACATGTTATTTGTTACTGTCACTGAGGTGGGGCTTTTCATTGTTATTGTTGTTAAATCGCATAAACTGCTTGCTTGGTTAGGTATGTCAGGTGCTAACTTGCTGTAGGCAGCACAGCGAGTGAAATGACTGAAATGCTGTTACAGCCTTGGGCACCTAACATCCATTCTGTTTGTTAGCATCATACTGGTAATTCTGAGTGTGGATGATACTAATTTATCACAGTCCCACATATCACAAGGATGCAATTGGTCTCTGAGCTACTGAAAGAGTAGACAATGTATGCTAGAGTATATATGCTGTAGCTTTCATCATTCTGTCTACCAAATACTTTTCTGAATAGTTTACAATATTTGCACAACGTTATAGGCAAACAAAGCAAATTAAATGGTACAAAAAAAAAAAAAATTGTTTCATGATTTTGTATTTCAGAAAATATATTGCATTAATCTCTTAATTGTAGTCACAATTGTAACATTTTTTTACCATCTTCCAGAAAATTTTTAACATTTCTGTTAAATCTAGGAAACAAGTGGAGGCAACAGTCCGATCCACCTTGTGATGACTGGAAGCAGGCTACCCTGTTGTTTATCTGGGGACAGTGTGGCATGACAAGGCCTTTCAAAAATCCTCTGAGTTTCTTAAACCTTGCTTCTGGCTTTATTAGGCTG
>VXAL01002519.1:0-18548 GCA_013399475.1 Chauna torquata
AGGTTGTGGCCCCTCTGTCTGGGGCATCCTCTTGAATTTGTAGATCTTTTGTCCTGAGGTGGCATATGATGCCCTTTTCTACAGCATGCAGAATGATAGCCTCTTTTACTTAAAATTTGTCTTCCTCCTATATTTGTCTGGCATTCCTTTTGCAGTCTTGCATTGTTGTACACAGCAGTTTAAAATATGAACTGGAGATCCTCATGCTGCTTGACTAGGAGTTTTCAATTAATTCACAGCTCCGTATATGGAACCACTGGAAAAAAGGAGGAAGCAAGCCCAAAGCAATGTTTAGGTGCCTAAAACAGGACTTAGATGCACACAACAGAACTTGTCAGAACTTTTTTATATGTATGTGTACGTGTGTATACGTGTATGTGTGCGTGTAGATATATAAGCAAAATAATACTAAAAATTAATAATCCTAAAAATAAATATTTGGAGTCTCCCTCACTGGAGACAATTCAAACACTGTTTGGACATGGTTCTAGGCATTCTGCTCTAGGTGGCCTTGCTTGAGCAGGGGTGTTGGACCAGATGACCTCCAGAGGTCCCTTCTAACCTCAAACATTCTGAGATTCTGTGAAATTCATTCTCTTGTGCCTGTCCAGTACTGCTGTGGTTTGTGCATCTAGATAGTGAGGTCCTGCTAATGTTCCAGTGGAATCCAGAAAATCCAGAATCTAGGTGGAGTGTTTCCTGCATTCCCCCAGAGACTGAAACTGCTAAGCATGCCCCAAAGAAGGTAGAGATACGCAGTCATATTAGACAGCCTCTAATGGGCATGTTCTTGCCTATTATTTCCAACGCTCAACTGTGTATTAATTTTCTTCCTATTACTGGCACCAGCAATTGCTACTGATACATAGAAAAACACTGTTTTCGAATAGAGCCAGTACTTAGTAGTAAACCTTTTTCTTCTGGATTTTTTTCCTCCTGCATTTGCCTGATCTGATATATTTCCATAGGTATCACTTGGGTATTGAAACCAAAACAAGGGAGAAGGTGAAATGCGCAACAGGGGTAAGGTGGAGCATGGAACTGCTCCTTTTGGTGACCACCTCTGTTTTCATTAGTTTATGCTGAAGATGAGAGAGAGTTAGGTTTAGCATACAGCTGAGCTGTTATTGTCAGTTTCATTCAAAAACATGGCTAAACCAACTAAGTTAATAAACCTTTATAGGTTTATTAGGATAGAGGATTTTCAGAAAGCTCAAGGTAATTCTTTTGATCATCATGGAAATGTTACTGGGATAACGAAATTATTTTGGGAGTAATGGGAAAATATTGGAATTATTTTCAGTGACTTCAGTGGGGTTTGAATTGCATCCAAATTGTAACATGCTAACTGTCACATACATCATTATTCTATTATCAAGCAACAAGTTTGAAGACAGAATCAGTGATGTGATATTTTTCTGTCTTTTTTTTTGTCTTTTTTTTAATATATGATCTATTAGGAGTGGCTTACCATTTAGGAAATGCTACAGCTTTTACCAGTATAAGGACAACTCTGAGTATTCTTTTTTCCATGTTACCAAGGTTTGTGTTAAGAAGCAGATCTGTATGCATTAAAACCACCTTTCTCTATGTATATGGGCATAGCTCTTCAAAGATGAGAAGAAAGCCTCCTCATAAAATTAATCTCACACTTACCTACACCTCCATTATTCTTTTGTCTTCATTGAAGTCCAGCAATTAAACAACAATTCAGTAATTTTTTCCCTTTAACTAGTGGAAGAGGATTCAGAATCTGAAACTTGCTTGGACACTTAAGATACATTCATTTGGTAGCCTGACATCAAAATATTCTTCCAAGCACTGAGGAGAACCTATGTCCTCCTCTTACAGTGACACAACAAAATTAATGCTCTCTTGTTGCCACTAGAAGCAGAAAGAGATTGGACATTGAATAATATAGTAGAAATCTTTGAGGCAGACAGACAATAGTAAAGAAATAAATTATAGTATCTTCATACTTGCGTCTTTATAATGTTCTGTAGAACAAGCAAAACCCACAGAAATAATGAGGTAGATTTACATAGAAAATCAGACTGGGGAACTTTTGGATGCTGATTTATTTGCAAACCTGCTTTTAATGATCTGTACTGGGAACATCTGGAAATCTTTTCAAGAAAAAATTTTTATCCTGAGATACTTCCTGAGAAACAAAGGAAGTAGTAGAAAAATATCAGATACTAAGTATTACTTGATTGTGGTGTCCACGTGGTTCATATCCTTGTTGCATCAGAAGCAAAGACAATCTGATGCTAAAAGACTTCTTAACCAATACTCTTTATCTGAAGGTGTTACTAAATCTACAACAAATTATTTGGAGTAAAAGGCAGAGAAAGAGGTTTGTATCTGAGTCACTCTTGACTTGCTATTCTGCCCTCAAAAAAATTCTGAAGGACATTGTATAGCCTGCATAAGTAGGATTCAGCTGCTTTTAGCATTTAAAAGAAGTATTTTGGTCTAATTTGCTTTTGTAATATTTTGTCTATTACTTTTTTTCTTGCTACAGCAGGTACAAGTAGTAGATTATTCCCTTTGTCACTATGACTGCATTGCATATACCTGAAGATTTGTAATGTCTCTGCTCTGCCATCTCTGCTCTAGACAAAAGAAATTTGTTCAGTCTGATCTTATGTCTTCTCAAAGATGTTGTCGCCTTATCATTATAACCACTGTATCTTATTTTGCAGAACTGCAAAGTAGCAGTCATTCAGCAGCTTGTTTTGGAACAGCCTGAAAAGTGTGAAAAAGAAAGAAACTATTTCCTCTACTAAGTGCAAAGATTGACTTTAACAGTCAACTTGACTTTAATAGTCAGGTTACACATACAATTACCCCAGATCTTTACTTCTCTTGCTGAGAATATTAACACTGTTTGGTCCTCTTATACAGATTTAAAAAAAAAAAAAAAAAAAAAAAGGTATAAATTCAGATTTCAAGTTCTTTGCTATGTGGAGCAGTAACCCTATGTCAAAATAGTTGAAAGTAAACAACTATCAGAGAGGTTTTACTTAGAATTTCTTTTCTTTTTCTCTGGATTAAGAAAAAAATCAGAGAAGGAATAAAGAAAAACTGACTAACAGTATCTATACTCTAATATTTTTAATATAGTTAAAAAGAGGACAGATACTTCACACATAGTGATAGAAAACTCAGAAACAGGTGATGTAAAAGAAAAACAAGAGTAACAACTGAACAATATTCATAATGCTCAAATGCACAAAGTGAGCTTTCCATGTAATGGTTTTATAAGTCGGTATTTATGATTTGACAACATACACCTTCATAGCATGTAAAAGATCAAGCAACAGTTCTGTGTTATGCTTCAGAGACAGCAATTAAGCCTATTAAACTGGTGGTCACACTTCACAGACGTTCCTAGTCATGTCTTTCTAGATTTCTGTTTTTAATCTGTGAAAAGCGTACAGACTTGCCTTTTTTGCAGTCTACCTAACCTGCTTAAATGTCAGACAAACGAAAAATGAATAGATTTAGGAGATGGAGGTCATTGTAAGCTTTGCTTTTTTTTTTTTTTTTTTGATTACGCTGTGTATTAAGAAGAATGCTTTATTTTTGAAATTGCTAGAAAAGTTGTGTTACAAGGGATTTCAGGAGACCATGTAGCATACTTTGCGCAGTGTAGTAGCATTTCAAGTCATTCTTGTCAAAATGTTTGCACTAAAAACATATGAAAAAGGGAAAAAAGTTTCTAAATCATCCTTTCTAAGTACCAGCAATTTAAAAGCTAGGACATTTTGCTCATACTTAGTCTGTGGTTTTTTTTCCCCTGTAAATGCAGCCAGTTTCTCTTTGTTGTTCCCACACTTCCCTGAAATATAGTTGATTTCTGTCTATTTTTTAGAATATTTTACATATCAAAAGACAATGCTTTTTGATCTCCTTTTTCTAGATTACTGAAGGTGCTTCTTTTCAGTCTTTCCAAACAGATCATGTTTTCTAATCCCTGACCATTCTTCTTTCTCTGTGGACTCTCTCAGTTTATTTATATCTTAAATTATGGAGCCCTGAAATGGACTTACTGCTTCAGCTGAGGACTGGCTACACCTCAGGCTTTAATAAAGTAATTATTCCTGATGTCTAGGAGTATTTAATAGATCTTTTTTGACTTAGATGATTACATGATTATTTCTTATTTAATCAATGAATCTTTGCAACTGTCTGTCTTGTTTTACTGTTCTTTTACCAATTATTTCCTGTTTTGAATTTGTATCACATACTTCCTGAGTGTAGCACTTTGTATTTGTGTGCGTTTGATTTCATCTTGTTGATTATATTACCAGCTTCTAGTTTATCATATTGCAGTTAGACCTTTATCTCTATGGAGATTGTATAGGTAAGCTCTGTCAGGATAGCTATGTTGTTTCAGCCTCTGCAGAGGAACGAGATGGGAAGAAAGCACAGTTCATTAGGCTCAGTGTAAGCAGGTATGCCTTTACCTACCTAAATCCACTTTAAATATTTTCCTTTTCCTGTAGATGCTTGCTTCCCTAACATCCTCATTTTTCTATAAGTTCCAGTGGTTGATCCGTCATTGAATCTCTGTATGAATTTCTGTGTTAGTTCAATAGATATTTTGCGATATTAAGGAAAATATTGAGGCTGAGAGGAATTAAAGGTGTTCTGTCCAATTACACAACGTATGTCATGTATGAATTAGCAGGCTGTGAGTGTGTGCTTACTGATATGGTGAAGTCTAAAGGTTCTGCTTGGATACATAACAATGGGAATGTGCATATGAATAACATAGCATGAAATATCTCCAGTTACTGTTTAATAGCCTTTCTTTTAAATTTTAATTTAGAATATATTGTTTATTTTTTTTTACAAAGAAATGTAGGAGATGTTTGTATTACTTAATTACTTAATTGCTTAAAATATATTCTAGGCAGAAGATTTGAATAACAAAGTAGCTGCCCAAGCTGATGAGAGCATAAAAATATCAGATGCTTCTTCTGAAGTGGTTAAAGCCATGGAAGAATTAGTAAGTTCTTTATTATTTTAATATAACTGAAGTAAAGATGTTTTTTTCTTTCATACTTGCATTTTCTGTGTTGACCTGACTTATTTTGGCTTATACTAAAGGTGTCTTAATGTTTTAATGATCCTTAGAAATCCACCAGGGAAAGTGATCTACAGAATATAAAGCAAAAGCTTCTCAAAATTGATGAAGCGCTGGACATTTTGAAGTGTGAAAATGAAGGACTTGAGGGAGAAAATGAAGAGTTTTTGCAAAAATTTGGAAATAGGTAATGCTAACAATGTAAGTATAAATATAGGAAACAAGCATTATTTTTTCACTGAAAACAGGCCTATAAAACAGAACCTTGCTTTTATTTTAAGTCTGTCTGTAATTTACCATTTCAATAATTTCAAGTGACTTCGGGCTGAAATTTATCATCAAAATTTTTTTACCTTCACTTGAGAGAAAAAAAGCTAAAATTCTGCCAAAGACAGAACACATAGTTTGACAATTAAAATAAAATGAGGAAGATTTTGAAATTCTTTTTGTTAACAGAAACCTCAGTCGCAAAAACATTTTGGTGAATCTTTTATGGATTTTATCTGTATTTTTTTCATTTATGATGTATATGAAATAGAATCGGAAATACTATATTTCTCTATTTTCTTTGAATTCTTGTAAGACATTATGCACACATTTTTTTGTAGCACCTCAGTTTGTTGATTCCAAATAGTTGTGCATAATATTCTCAGTGCATTTATAACATAACAGCAAATAAAACCAATTTTCAGTTTCTTCTTCATTTGGACGCCAGATGTATGCTGTTTTTAGGTATCTGACAGGTTATGTTCTTTATCCCCCCAGTAATTTTGGTTTTTGTTACCTGGTTTCAGCAAAGCCAACTGAAAAGAAAAATTCTTGAAAATAATTAGATTCTCACAAATTTTGTAAAAATTGATGACTGAATTAAATAAATCCTGTCAGCGTGAAAACATTCCTTCCTAAACCCCAAAAATTCCATACAAGAGGTGTGGGAAAAGAGAGGAGATAAAAAGATGAAAGAGAGGAGGAGGTATGTGCACGCCCCCTATTAATGCTCCCAAGTTGGAGCTCACATCTTATGCAATTAAGTAAATCAACCATGGGACACAAGTGGATATGAAACCAGGCTTTATTAGAGTTCTGATGTTCATGGAACTGCTATTGAGATTGTAAGAACCTTTTAGAATTAAATGTTAGTTTTTTAGCTTTACAAATTTATTATTTTCAACTGTGATGACTAATCTTTTTTGAGCATTATCTGTTTCATATATAATTAATATTGTTGTGAGCATGCTGTGATTATTGTGTCCTTCCACATATTCAGGAGTTCAAAAAATGCATGCTAAAGTTCGGATCCAAGACCCTGAGAATGATTGTGACAAGTTCCTAGCAATGAAGGATTCCAGGAACTCAGTCTATTTATTTCTTCAATGGATGATTTGAAGACATCCTGAAGGGGAAATGCCTTTTCAGACTGCTATTTTGTTAGTCCTAGGAATCAATGAGTGGAGGCTGACTATATAATTCAATTTTAAATGTTTTTCTTTTTAAAAAGTGTTAAATCACAAGAAAAAACACCTTTTTTAACATATCTTGCTTTAGTGGAAGAACAAGATTCTTAGTCAGCCTGATGCAATCTGAGAATCTGTTTTAGCAAAGAGAAACTTCTTTTCTAACTTTGAAAGATACAGTTAGGCACCAGTCTGGACAGAGTGAACAAATCTTCCTCTTTGGTTCAGAATATAGCAGCTATGAAAGACCTACTTTGTTTCAGATCTTTATCTGCAGATGTTAGTTCAGGATGGTGACTCTAGCTTGTATTGGAGATTGTTTGGGTAGGAGACCCAAACTAAAGTACACTGATCTAATGTTTTTTTCAAAGATATCTGATTTTACAATGCAATAATGCACGTGTTTTCAATCTGTTGGGACCACTTTCAATACAGTGCTGTCTTTTGGTGTTCCCAGGCCTTCAAGGACTTCACCGAGGTTGTGGTAAGAGTACCACGTACCATCTGTATCTAGATAAACATCTGTTGAGGCTTTGAAGGAAGAGCTTCCTCACTTTGTCCAATTTCTCCTAGTTCTTTTTTGTTCTCTGGATCTCTAGTCATCAGTTGTACTATCTATATTCTGTGCAAATTCTGGAGCTTATTTGGGCCATGTTTGACGTTGTGTTGTTTGGCACCTGTTTTCTTTAAGAATGTTTTCTAGTTACGAAGTAAATAATGCTGTGATTGGTGCACAAGAAGTTTTGGATGAGATGACAGCCTTTGATACCTGTGATGCCTTATGTAACAGATGACAACATATATAATACACTCTGTTAGAATCTGCAGATGAAACCCACAGGTGGATCACTTTCCATGTCCCACTTGGTGAAGCATGAAAATTACCCCCACAGTCAGACTTTGAGAAGGTACAAAATACTTGGAACATCAGTATTTGTCTTTGACGTCCAAGATGATCCGAACAGGTGTACCTATGCTAAGTAACTCAAAAGCACAGGACACCGTCCCAAAGAACGAAGTTTGGTCGTCTGAAACTCATATCCTTGGTGACCACATTCATCTAAGGGTGAATGATAATGATATTGAAGGTTTGTATCAGAGAAATAATATTATCACTCCTTTCCTGTCCCTGGAATTGACACATTCAGCATTGTGTGTTCTCTCATTTTACTGAAGATACCAACAAGCTGCATCAAGCTGTAGGGTGGTTTTTGCCATTTTCAAGGTCTGTGTCTTGCCAAAGTAACCCTTTTGCTGTGAGTTGATATAGTTAGCACCAGGTGTCTTACTGTAAAGACAACCTGAGCTACTCAGCAGGCTGAGACTGCCAGATCACTTGAGCCCGTGACTACCGGGCAGCAGTGTACTATGCCGAGTGAGTGTCCACACTCAGGCCAGCATGAATATGGTGATCCCTGGGAAATTCGGGGTCAGCAGGTTGCCTAAGGAGAGGAAAGGTGTAATTCCTGATTGTCTCTATGAGATGTTTCCCAGAGTACTGGGACAACAGCAATGTGTGGATCAAATGCCAGACTAGGCTCAACGCCACTGCTTTTACCATAGATCGCTGAGGCAAAACAAAACAACACAGCAGACAGCAAAGGCTGAATGCAGCCAGTATCAAGCCCTACCAAATAACTGCTAAAAAGCTATAAATTCTGTCTATCACACTGTGATCAAATACGTCATTATCTCATCCCTCCTTTTACCCCTTGTAGTGCCCCAGAAAAGACTGGTAGTTTGACCTTGACCCCAACCTCCAGCATGATGTGGGAGGGAATAGGAAGAGTAAAACTGAGAAGACTCATGGGTCAAGGTAAAGACAGCTTCATAGGTAAAGGGGTGAAAACTCCCCCCAAAAACAAGTGCTGCAAAAGTAATCACTCACCACCTCCCAGAAGCAGGCCGTTGCCCAACCAGTCTCTGAGCAGTGGCCAGCTTGGAAGTCAAAAGAAACCCACCCCCTTCTTTCTGTACCTCCAGTTTCATTGCTGAGCATGGCATTATATGGTGTGGAATATCCCTCTGACCAGTTCAGGTCAGCTGTTCTGGCTGTGTTCCCTCCCAGCTTCTTGGACAGCCCAAACTAGGGGGGCACAGTGGGGAAAAAGAGGAAGTGCAAGCACTGTTCAGCAGCAACCAAAGCACTGGTGTGTTATAAACACTGTTTCATCTGCAAATCCAAAACAGCACCATTCAGCCTGCTACAAAGAAAGTTAACTCTATCTGAGCCAGACCCAGTAAACCTATCTGGAGGATTCTGGAACGGTTTTGAACTTCACTACTGCTTGGAATTATCCTCAAAGGAGGGTTGGACTGTAAACATCTCACTATCCTCACTTGTCTGAAATGTGTTTGTTAACCAATACCTTGCCATTATCAAGACCATAGCTTTCTTTTCAGAGTTCTGTTGAACCTGAGGAGCATCTGTTCACTGTCTTTTTCTCATCATCCCATTCCTCATTACTTCTCACTAATTTGATCTTACTAGTTCTTAGCATTGTTAATAGGAGAAAAGGCATATGTTTTTAGCAACGTGGGCTAGATGTTCAGATAGGACAAAGATGTTTATGTTGTTATAATACTAATTTTCTTACTACATTTTGAAGGGGTTTTGGTTGCTAGCTAGCTCCCTGATTTTCACTTTGTGGTAGTTGCTTCTCATCTCCAGCCCACTGAAATCTCTTCCATGTTTTTCCATTGCACAGTTCTGAAGAGATTAGGGAAGGTGTTTTCCATTAGTAAGGATCCTATTTCATAGAACACCTTAAACTTATTGCTCATGAACATGATGGGGACAGCATTTAATTCGTTTCTGACTTGTTCACTACTGAATCTTCTTGAGTATTGTTGCTCTTACTGGAGAAGAATAAAAAAAGGAAAACCATGCTGTGTTAGCTGATCCCCTTTATACAGTTTTTTTTTTTCCTCAAATTATGACATGAATCAGGCAGCTGATTTACCAGTTTTGTTAATCCAGCATATAGACACCTTTCTGTCACTAACTGTAAAATTCTTACCTCTTCCTACGCAGAGATAGCAATTTCAAAAGGTTCTTGTGTTTTTTCTTGATATGAGAGAGGGAGATGCAAGGAACAAGATCTTCTAGATTTGTCCAAGTTTCTTTTGCCTCAGAAGCTGAAAAAAGGGCTAGCAATCCTTGTATTTAAGGACTGTCGAAACTGATAACTGACTGCAGTACTTTGTATCAGATGGTGAATGTAGTCCCTCCTGTTTCACACAGAAAACAGAACAATAGTTTGTTAGTAGGGCTGTTACAGCTTCTGTAGTATCTTTGAAAAATGTTTGTCTGTGAATTTATGTAAACCAGTCAATTATGGCTGTAAACACAGGATGATACAGGTGTATGACATTTGCTGAAGCCTCTAGGTCATATTCAAGATCATGAAGTCCAACCATCAACCTGACCTACCAAGTCAGGGTGGTAGTCACTAAACCATGTACCGTAGTGCCATGTCCATCCGTCTCTTAAATACCTCCAGGACATCAGGAGTAGTCAGCATGTATTCACCAAAGGGAAGTCACATTTGACCAACCTGATAAGCTATGATGAAATGACCAGCCTGTACTGTATGACCAGCCTGTATGAGGGGAGAGCAGTGGATATTGTCTACCTAGACTTCATGAAGGCTCTTGACACTGTATCCCATAAGATCCTCATAGAGAAGCTGTTGAGGTGTGGGCTGGATGAGAAGGCTGTGAGGTGAATTGAAGACTGGTTGAACAGCCAGGCACAGAGGGTGCCTTCAGTGGCACGAAGTCTAGTTGGAGGCCATTAATAAGCAGTGTAGCCCAGGAGTCAATAATGAGTTCAGTCCTGTTTAACATCTTCATTAATGAGCTGAACGATGGGGCAGAGTGTACCCTCAGCAAGTCTCCAGATGACATGAAACTGAGAGAAATAGTGAACGCACCAGAGGGTTGTGCGGCTATCTAGAGGGACATGGACAGGCTGGAGAAATGGGCTGACAGGAACATCATGTTCAACAAGAGGAAGTGCAAAATTCTGCATCTGGAAAGGAACAGCCCCAGGCACCAGAACATGCTGGGGACCGTCCAGCTGGAAAGCAGCTTTGCAGAAAAGTGACTGGGACTCCTGGTTGATGCCAAGTTGAACATGAGCCAAACAATGTCTCCTGTGTTCTTTGTTCTTCTCAGCACTTCCTTGCACTGTCTTTCTGTGCATTCAACCATTATATTTTCAATGAGAAAAAGAAAGAGAGGGTGTGGGGGGTGAAGCNTCTGCTCAGCACTGATGAGGCCACACCTGGAGTGCTGGGTCCAGTTCTGGGCGCCTGAGTACAAGAGAGATGTGGACGTAATGGGGAGGGTCTAGCAAAGGGCCAAGAAGATGATCAAAGGACTGGAGCACCTTTCATTTGAGGAGAGGCTGAGAGAGCTGGGACTGTTTAGCCTGGAGAAGAGAAGGCTCGGGGGGATCTCATTAATGCATATAAATATGTGACAGGAGGGCACAAAGAGCATGTAGCCAGGCTGTTTTCAGTGGTGCCCACAGTGCCAAGACAAGAGGCCATGGGTACAAATGGAAACACAGGAGGTTCCCTCTGAACTTCAGGAAACACTTTTTGACTGTGAGTGACTGAGTAGTGGCACAGGTTGCCCAGAGAGGTTGTGGAGTCTCCCTCCCTAGAGATCTTCAAAAGCCACCTGGACGTGGTCCTGGGCAACCTGCTGTGGGTGTCCCTGCTTGAGCAGGGAGGTTGGATGCGATGGGCTGCAGAGGTCCCTTCCAACCTCAGCCATTCTGTGATTCTGTGATGAAGGTTAACAATATGGATGTATAGGAAAACAAACAAACAAACAAAAATGGGTACATATAATTCTTTGATATGAATGAACTATCAGGGCTTACACTTGTGAATAAAGAAAGTTTAAAATTTTGAGGAAGAGCTTGATGTATTCAGCATCAAATAAAAGGGTATTACACTGCTTTTTGTTTTGATTTTCAAATATTTTGGCTTATTTAATATTGGATTTTCCTTTTAGTTAGTATACTTTATAAAAGGATATGTAAGATAATGGCTGTTTTATTTTAACAGTTCAAGAAAAGAGAAGGCATGTCAGTCAGAAGTCAAAACTATCTGCCAAAGCATACAGAAGACTGAAGAGCAAATAGAAAGACTAAATGAAGAGCTCTGTAAAGCTGAATTGTCTTACAGTGAAAAAAAAGCGGAGTATGAGGAAATCCAAAAAGAAATAGCTGCAGAAAAAAATTCTTACAAGGTTGTAGTTTTTTATTTCAATTCATTTTTAGAGTGGAAGAATAGAAAAAAATGTTCTTTGTAGCAGAGAATTATTGGGCAAGCAACCTAATATTAAGCAAATAATAATGTAAAATTTCTGATTTTTCTGAGAAACACTTGAAATCACTTGAATCACTTGAAAATATGAAAAATAACAGTCTCTGGAAAAGAAAATAAATTGATACTAAATGGTCACAGGTAATGACAGGCTAAAAATTGAAGTTGACAAATATTAAAGCATACTAAGATTTTGTTATTCATAGGTGATTCAACATGAATGCTAACAAATAACCATTTCATTCTTATGTAACTAAATGATTAGAAGAACTTGTAAAACAATGTGGTATTATTTGATAGTAAATATAAATATTGCAAATGAAATACTGCATTAGTATAATTATTTAATTATCATTTGGATGTCATTAGTTACCTAGAACTGAAATTGAAATTTGTCCTACTATAGAAGCCTTGCCATGACTTTGAAGGTTTACTAGACAGAAGACTTTTGTATTTTTTCACTTTGCATATTCTCAATTAGTAACATTGTACATATGCATACAGTGCTATTGCAAGGTGTAAGATTCAGCATTCAAAAATAAAGAAAAGAAATAATAAAGGGAATTTTCAGGAGTCCTTTTATGCCAGGGAGATATAATTGATGTTTTGTATATTCTTCATTAGTGTTCTGCTGTGTTTAAAGTATAGTTTGCCTGGAAGGAAAGACTTGAACAGTTTTGTTTTCTGTAATAATTTTAAGATTTCATAACTTTTAATCAGTAAAATTAAGGACATTCATAGTATTTTCCAGTTTATAGTATGCATTGACCAGTTAGGCACCCCACATTTTTTCTGCCTTCCTCTTCACCTAACTGCTTGCCAAATGTAGAAGTACATCTAAGTACCAGACCCTGCTTCTAAAAAGAGAAGAGGAATTGGTGTGATTTAGAACAGAACCAGTTAAAAGGCTTATAGAGCCAAAGTGAAAAACTGTAAAACATAGGCTAGAGAACTTCAGAGCTGTTAAAGCGTTTCATTGTGCCAGGTTGTCTTCTCTTGGATCAAATTTATATTGCTGGCAATATCTGAATTTGCACTGTGTAGTTTTGTCCTATAAGTAGTCTTTTTGGTATATTATGTTGTTCTATGGCCATATGTTTTAATGCTAAATTTGTTCTGTCTTGTTTGTATATAAATTTGCCAAGCACTATTTTCTCTAAATTCTCAGTGTTGTGTGCTGAAATTTTTACATGAATGGATGTTCAACTGCACAAGCAAGAGAGTCTATTATACCTTTTTTTTTCTTAATGGTTATTTAGGGGATGCTAAAACTTAGTCTAAGAAATCAGGATTTTAGAAGAGTTTCAGGGAAAGCCCCTGTTTATTTGCTGTTCTATGTCTTATTTTTTTGTCTTAATTTATATTTTTCCTTTAACTATTAAAAATTAATTTAGAATTGATGGGGTTTTCTTCCATGAAATTTTCACTTACATTTTGAATTTTTAACATCCGCAACATTTTGTGACAAGGACTTCAATAGCTTTGTCACGTGTTGTGGAATGAGTTTGTTTCTTTATTTTCTGCCTAGAATATACTATTTTCATATAATGCCCTAGTTCTTATTTTCAAAGATGCAATGGTCAGTCATTCCATATTTGCTTTCTACATGTCACACACAACTTTGCAGACTTTTATTATGTATTGCTGTTTTTCAGGCTGAAGACTCCTGATCCTTTAACTTGTTTTGTGAATGAACTGTCCCCTTCTGTCGTCATTCTATTTGCTCAGTACCTACCTTTTCCAGTTCTATTATTATGGGGGAAGAGGGAGCAGGACTAGAACTGCATAGAGTATTAAATATGTAGACACACCATGGGCATATGCAGTAGTATAAAGATGATCTCTGTTTTGTTCTCTTTTCCTTTCTTAATAGTTCTTAACATTGCATTTGTTCTTTTAAATGCAATGGAGCATTTTATTCAGTGTCATGGAACTGCCTGTTTTACCCTCATGATCTTGTTCTTGTTTGATTGCTAGCCAGCTCAGAGTCCGATCTTGTATAAAGAAAGACTTGTCCTAATGTACATTACCTAATGTACATTACCTAATGTACATTACATTAAATGTACATACATTTACCTTCATTGAATTTTGTCTACTGTAAATAAGAAATCCAGATGGTTTTACTAAGTCATTCCACAAAATACCCTATTTTCCATATTGTTTCTGAGTACATTGGAAACCACAGGATCCAGCTTCGATACTTACAGGACCCAACTGTAGCTTTGACACTGTGAAAAGTGATAATTCATTTCTACTGTAGGTCTTCTATCTTTAAATGCATTATATATTCACGTGAGGACTGATTTCTTGAGGAGTCATTCATATAATACTTTATCAAATACCATTTAGGAGTCCAAGCAGACTGTATCACCAGGCTCTGTCTTCTCCACGTACTTGTTACATCCTTCAGAAAATTGATGAATTTTGAGGCACTGCTTCCCAGTCATGCTGATTTCTCTCCTTTGCATTAAATTCTCCATATGGCAGCTAATTTTTTTTTTTCATAATAATTCATGTTATCAGTTTGCCAATTAGGGCTTTGAAGGTTTTATTTGATTTGGGATTTGGGCTTTTTTTCCTATTATATTCTGAATGCTTCAAATGCTTAAAATCTATCTATCAGTGCTTATGATCATCTGTTGGTCGTACATTGTCTCTAGCAGCCTTCCTACTCAGATACATTTGGAAAAGGACTTGTTACTAGTTCTTATGTCCTTTGCAGGTTTTTCTAAAAACTTTTATTTAGCTTGCCTGATAGTATTTTTAGATTTAAATCAGCAAAGTTCAGGATCTTTTCTGTTTTGCTTCTTTTAGACATAATTTCAAATTTTGGAGGATACAGTCTGGCTGCTAATACCTTCCCTTCTGTTTGGTGGTGTTGCTTTTTTTTTAATAATTTCCAGAATGTCTGCAAAAACTTGACATGCATGTGCTTTGGGCCTCCGATATGATATTAATTAAGATATATAAGTAATCTCTCTCTGGCTTGCAAATATTTTACTCTTTTAACTGTCCCTCATAAAGTTTTTAATAAACTAGTCAGAAATAAAGTCCATTTTTGACTACAGCATTACTTTTTGGATTTTGTTATTCCATAATCTCCCTTCTCAAGTCGTAGATAGTGTTAGCATCCTGGGCATGTAGTCAGTCAGTCAGAAATGTATCTCAATGTTATACATTTATGGTTAGAGACAGAATTTCATTTTGTATGTATTCTAGTTTACTTGTTGGCACAACTTAAATTGTACATTAAGCCATTGCTAATGGTCCCATCTCCAGTGATAAGATAGCTTTCCAGCACCACTGAAGTTAATTCAGTACCCTTGTGGTTGAATACCTCCATTCCTAACAGTTACAGAATGATCGTTCTGTTATCAGCTTTATATTACTGTAGTTAGTCTCAGTTACCATAACTTATCAAAAGCACTGTGGTCATAATAATTTAAAAGCATATATACACATGAAGACATGCACAGGGAAGGTGGCCAGTTGCAAGAGCTAAATGCAAGGTGAAAGTTGCCAGCTTAGAATAGAGTGCAGAGAATAGAGTGCACAAAAGCTAAGATACCTCTCTGCCTAAGCAACAGTTGAATAGTGCTGAATTTTGAATATGGTCGTACAAATGAAGGTGCAATTTATAGTTGACTGCCTGGTCTCTGCTGATACTTTGTTAGCGCAATTACCCCCTGATGTGTCTGATAAAAGTGTCTGTCTGTAACCACCAGTTAATCTGTCTCCAGGGGCTACTGAACAGAGTGAAAAATATATTCACACAAACACCAAGTGTTATCATTAGTCATTCAAAATGATGCTGTGTTTTGGAGAGCAGTCCAGAGGCTACAGTTCATCTAACAGACTCGGGTAGATTTAGATTCAGATAGCCTATGTGCATATGTGAGGGGGAATGTAGGGCCATGGGTACAGATTATTGCTCAAGAGTTTTCCATGGAGCAAATGTATGAACTTTCATCTGGAAAAAAAAGCTTCTACTCATTGATTTCAGGATTTGCTTGAAATGTGCTTTCCACATGAACACTGATCTCCCTGTCTTCTATTCCCTTGAAGTTCCTAATAATCTTTGGGATTTGAGGTTTGAGAATAAATGGGGATGCTTGTCACTTGTTTCTATATTTTCTTATATATGTGGCATCTGGGAGATGCTTAGAACCTCCCTCTCCAAGTGTTGATGGCATATACGCTTCCGTAATGCAGACACAGATGTGAATAAAACATCTTGAAGAAATACATTTCAACAATAGAAGTGATTGAGTCTGTTTCTTACTTTACTATTGCCCATATTGTGCCTGGTTTTGCTTAAGTAATCAGTTTTGCAGTCCTTTAATTGACTTAAAAAGAAAACAGAAAGCCCTAATTAGGGTTTGACTTAGATTGTGATCAGGTATAGTTATGATGGTCTGCTAACCTGACATATTAAACCAGAGGTTTTCAGTGTGCAACCTATAATAATATGCTACGTAATGGTAATAATCCTAGAAGTGGTGTGAGCAGGATGCTCATATAAGAAAGGGCTAAAACATGTTCAGATTTTTACTAGAAATTATGAAAAAATTCCATCATATAAAAGACAGAAGGCACTGAGATTTTTTAAATTTCAAAATCTGATATTCAATAGCCGTTTAGGTAAACGAACTCAGCTCCTTCATGTATTTAATTATCTTAAGCTACCAAAAATAAATTATATTATTTTTATATTTATTCAAATTAAGAAAATATAGTTGCTTTTCTTATAGTGTAGTCTGTATTTATTTACCTATTGTGCATGAGTTGCTCTTGTAATATATAAAATATATAGTTTTATGATACTTGAGAGAAAATTTAGAAGTTGTGCTCATCCTTACTGTGGCGTTAGTGTTAAATTTTCGTTGCTGCTGTCCATTAATTTGTTTTCTTATGTGTTGCGTATGGCTCTTTTTTTTTTTCAAGAATTTGGCGTGGAATCTTAAAAACAAAATTCAAGATGAAAAAGAAGTTTGGAAAGTGACTCAGGTAAACATGACAGTAACCAGTTTACTTCAATTTAAATTCTCCTTCTGCATTCTTTTTACTTCCTACCGTAAATTAGCTTTGAGTACCTTGTGACTAATTCATATAGAGAGCTAATGGGTTTTGCTAAGTAATGCTGTTTGCTGTTTTTTGTTTTCAACTAGGAAAATCTAAATACTCATGAAAACAAGGAATATTTTAGTTGTATCCCAGTTATTCACAATAATTTCCAGTTTGCTAGAAAAGATAAAAAACCTTCAGTAATAATTCATATATGCAGTGACACTATCATTTGAATTTGTATATTTTTCTTACTTCAGTTTCTGTAGAAAGTGCGATCAGACCCTTACCATACCTTGTATTGACACATGCATATGTGAAATAGGCTACCTTAACACCATTTTATTTTCTTCTGGTGTGAACTGCTGAATTCACACAAGACATGCTGGTGTTACTTTTTTGATTGTCAGATGTAGCTCTTATTGTCTGAACTTCAGTGATGCTTTTCAACGATCCTCAGGCAAGTGTTGATATTTTTTCAGCTTTTCTGACTGAAATCCCAATAATGGCGTCACCAAAAAGCATATTCCATCTATTTCCATTCTTTGGCAAATGGATTCCCACAGGTGTCTCCTGTGAGAGCATGCATAATGGTCATATTAAATGTGTTGTAGTAACTACACAGTCTTAAAACCTCGAGGAAGACACTGAGTGGAAGCTCCAGGACTATTTTCTGAAGAAAATTTTCTGCATTTAGCGTCACCAGCAAGAGACAGGAGGCCTTAAGGTGGGGTTATCAGAAACAAGCTCTAGCTTCTGTCTGATCTCTTATAGTCTGAGCAGCAACTTTCCAGAGCTCACTACTTAATTCCCTATTATGTGAGAAGGTGAAAGTCAATGTTTCTTTCCAAGTTGCAATAGAGTAACGCAGAGACCTTCATGATACAGAAGGTCTGACAAAATCAGCAACTGCCAACTGGTTGTTGGTGCTGTCCTTGCCATTGATGGGGCCTACTGACAAGAGAACAGAAAGTAATAGATTACCAGTTGCTGTTGTTGGGCATGTTGTGTAAGGGCTTGGGATACAGTGGTAATGGCCACACCAGCCTTGAGCCACCCTACACAAGCTGAATCAAATCCCTTGCAAGAAGTAAAAGAATTGTCTTTTTCTTAGATAAACTTGATAGCAGCTAAGCAGGACAGTTAATCACTTTTTTCTCATCCAAGATCACTTTGATACTGGAAAAGATCTTCTGTGATACATACTTAGCGCAGCAGTAGATAATCCATCCTGAGACCCTTTTCATAGTTGGTGAGTGAATGCCATTGAGATTCATCTCTTCCTTCCTAAGAAGGAGACTTGTAATATTTCTGTGAAAAATAGTATTTACATTCTCACCCTCACCATTGTGAGATACGGGATTGTCTGGCTCCATTGATCCTTGCTGCTCATCCTGCGATGAATACTCACATGCTGTGAGTGTTCTGATGTTGGATTCTGACCCATGTGGGATCTGAAGAACATGGCCAGAACTGTAGGGAGGCATTGCAGTCTTTTATTGCAAGTCTTCTTAAGTCAGAAACACTCTTTGGCTTCTTTTGCAGCTGTCTCAGGAGAGATGTAATCTGAGAGGTCACAGAATCACAGAA
>VXAL01002521.1:0-113843 GCA_013399475.1 Chauna torquata
AAAAGCTTTGCTGAAATCCAAAACTGGCTTTCCTTGGTCACCTAGGTGGGTAACCTTGCCATGAAAGGAAATTATGTTAGATAAACAGGACTTTCCCCTTGTGAAGCTGTGTTGGCTATGACCAATGACTGCCAAGAACAATTCTATCACTGACTCAAGTAGCAAGTCAGCCTAGGAAAGATGAAATCCCTTCCTGTCCTCTCAGTGGAGGTGAGAATGCGCTGCACGTTGCTTACCAGCGCTGACAGGTGAGGCAGGCAGGCAGGAGGAAGGGACTGTAAAGGATAAATAATTCAGCTAAGAGAGCAGGAGGATTGTCTGGTGGGCACAGGGAAGGGAGGTCTTGGGAATTCGCTCCTGGACTTCGGGCAATGTGTTTTGTTCTTCTGGCTGCGTTCCCCGCTCTGCCAGTCCCACCTCGGCAGGAATCACATGAATTACATCATAGAATCATAGAATGGTTTGGGTTGGAAGGGACCTTAAAGACTGTCTAGTTCCAACCCCCTGCCATGGGCAGGGATGCCTTCCACGAAACCAGGTTGCCCAGGGCCCCATCCAGCCTGGCCTTGAACACCTCCAGGGATGGGGCATCCAGAGCCTCTCTGGGCAACCTGTTCCAGTGCCTCACCACCCTCATTATGAAGGATTTCTTCCTTAAGCAGAATTTTTCTTTCCCTACATGGCCAGCCCTGCTGTCCTGCTGCTGCTCCTGACCAGATGAGATACCAACACAAGATACTCTCCAGCCCCCAAATCCACCAGCGGTATGACGCTGCTGGTGACTGTGCTTGCTGCATGGGAACATCCAGGCAACTTTAGCTACAGAATGAAAACGTCGTGGCCACCACTGCTGCGGCACATGGATGCCCACAAAAGAGAAGGCTGCGAGGTGTTACGCTGCCTTTCTGCAGCACAACATGTAGGTGCCAGGCGAGGGACGTGGGTAGCCGCATGCTTTCAGGTGTGCTAGCAGAGAGCCACGTACCTCAAATGGGAGCCGAGCTGTTTGCCAGCTGCTAACAGCAGCAGTGATGGTCACCAGGACCACACATCGGGGCTGTTTTCCTGCCTGAGCTCTGGTGGATGGTGCTGGGTTCTCATTACTCTCCCTTGGGAAATGAGGAGGATGTTCCCTGCCGTTAAAGGATGCTGCCAAATCTTGACAGGAGGGATGCTGTGTTGCAATGCGTTTTTTAACCTGCACAGGAGTGGAACCCTGCTGCTGGTCTGGATCACAGTCTGTTTGTTCAGACCTTGCTGGCTGCAGGTGTGAGGATGTATTTTTTCCAAAGCATGACTGGATCCAGAATAATTTTTAGTATCGCATGCGGACGAGCAGTGTCACTAAACAGCAACCATATAACAAAGGTATTTTGGGGCATAAAGGGAGTCAGAGCTCCCAGTGCCCAGGTGTGAGCTGCTGGCTGGCTTTGCTCACCAGCACTGGTTTGGCCAGCAGTACAACAAGGTCTTGTTACTGCTGGACTGAAAGGACACTGGTACGGTTTGAGTTCATGCTAACAGAGAGCTCTGGCTGGGGGAGAGGTAGGCTTTGGAGCAAAAGCCAACATGAACAACCTGGTGCTGTGTCAGAAATATTTTTGGAGCAGCCCTGGAAAAGCAGATGTGGGCTCATCTTTCTGCAATGAAATTTGAAAATTGAAAGGTATGTAAGGAGAGATGATAAAGACTTTTTTTTTTTTTTTTTAACATACTCAAGCCCTTTCAAAAGAGAAAAACAATGTGTCTGGACCAGATCAAAGATCCACCTAGCTTAACTAGTGTCCAAGAACAGATGTTGAGAGAAGAGTACAAATACAGGGCAAGTATGCCGTAATCAGACTCTTTTCCCAGCCTCCAATCCTTTATGAATAACAGAGTTTCAAAGAGAAGGGTGACATCTTCATGTTTATCATCCATCAGTTATTTTTCTTCCAGAAATTTCTCTAGACACTTTTTAATGCAAAATAAACTTCTAACAGCCACATCTGCAACAAGGAATTTCACAGCTCAGCTAGCCCGCGTCTGAAAAACTGCCACTTTCTTGTTTTTTAAACCACTACGTCAGATTTTAACACTGTTAATGATTGTATGGGAACAGCTGTCCTCTGTCTCCTCCCCATTCTCCATCTGCTTCTCTGTAGACCTCCACACATCCCCTGCAGAGCATCCCTGCTCCAGCTGGGAGAGGCCCCTTCTCCTGAGACGTTCCTGCATGGAAGCTCTTCTGAACCTTCCATCATACCAGGAGGGGGGTTCCCTGATCTCCTAGATCCTATCTGAGATGCGAAAAGGAGGGAGCCACAACTGCCTTATCTACATGTAACTGTCTGCCTTACAGTCACTTAATATGATGCCACTTGGAGAACGAGAGAGCTTAGCAGCTGCCCTCTCGGAGCTGCTGCATGGGCACGGTTTGCAATCCCTTTCAGAAGTTTACTCATCTCGGCAATATCGCTGTTTAGATAAAGCCTCTGTGACTGAAATCATTGTTTAGCGCACAGCCGCTGACCACTGCACACCCTCGCGTTTGTTTGCATAAGCGAAGGATTTGTCCGGGGGCCGGGTGGACCTTTCCAGCGGTGCTACGTAAATCCCAGCACGCCGGGATGACGCACGGCTCCGGCTGTGCCAGTTCTCTGGGGGCCCTTGCTGTGCTGGTGGCCTCGCATGCCAGCACAGACGCGGGCGCTGGCTGGGTGTCAGTGGAAGCCCAGGAAGGCTCCAGCCTCCCTTGTCCTTCATGTGAGCCTCCACTTATTTCTTGTTGCCAGCTCAGCAGGAAAAGAGTTGAGCTGGAGCGGGGATGAAGCGTGGTGGGACTCGGCACCATGGGAGTGAGCAGGATTTATGCCTAAACCTTTAAGCAACGAGGCTTGATGCTTCCTTTTGCTCCAGTGACTACTGTTGTAAACGTGCTGATGCTGGAGCTGATGGCCCTCTATACTGCAAAATAATGAGCAAACAGACAAAGTCATAAAGGATCGCTCACCACCGCCCTCGTCACATTGCACTGCAGCTCGTTTCATTGGCCCAGGGCAATCTTGTGAGCAAATTACTCCAACCCTGGAAAGCAAACAGCTGTGACCACAGATGAAACCAGGCCTGCAGATGTTCTCCTTCTGATCTGGCCAGAGAGATTCATCAGGTGCGAAGGAAGACCCAGGACATCTATTTAAACACTTGTGGCAGTAGGGAAAGTAGCATTAACATCTTCATTTCTAAGCAGAAGAAAAAAAAATAGAGCTGTAGTGTTCTCATGATACGAGGTGTCTGACTGCAGCATGGATGGCCCTGGTGAGGGACTTAGATCTGACACGACAAAGGGAAGCATTAGTTAGCGAGATCTGAGCTCTCCTATCAGGTAGGCAGAGATGACGGTATGATTATGCAGAGTGGGGTGGGTTTCTCTGTCTGAAGCTGACTCCAGTCAGGGGCCTCACTGAAACACTCGCAGTGCTCTTGAGGAAGATGGGTTGCTGGTGATGGACTGGGAATCATGCCACTGGATCTCCACAACTGTCCCTTTTCCTGGCCTATTAGCAAGCTGTAGGGACTTCTTCCAAATGCCATAGAAGCATCCCTGCCAGAAACTGTGGGTACCAAAAGCTCTGCCGTGGACAGACATGACCCACAGCCAGCAAAGGCAAAAGCCGGGTGGTTTACCCTTGGCTGTGCACTGAGGATGTCTTCGTTATCCCAGACATAGCTGGGTCTCCCGGGCGTAAAATCCACGCTATGCAAATGGACTGTCTGGTACTTCTCAGCGGCTGTCAGCCTGAGGCTCCTCTGAGAACGGCTTTGCTTGTGGGATTGCAGCATTTTGGTTTCAGTCCAGGCCGGATCCAGAAGCAGAGACATGTAAGGGAAAATTCATGGAGTTTCTCATTCTGTTAGACAGCGCTCAGCTGCGCGGCTGTTGGAAGATTCGTGTTCGCCGTGCATCGGAATAGCTCATTGCTCAGGGAAGGCTGTCACCTGGGCCAGGCAGGGCTGCCGGGGCATCCTGCTGACCGCACGCTTCTCCTTTCCCTCTCTTACGGCACGAGCAGCCTCAGAGCAGCCTGCCATTGTGGCCTCCTGCCACCACACAACCACCCCTGAGGTTCCATGCCTGCAGCCCAGCCAGTATTGGTCTGGGTTGCTCCCCGGTCTCTGCAGGAGTGGCCTGACCCCTCTGTTCAGGTTAAGATGCACCAGGGACGTGTACACGACAAAATCAGCTTGGGACACTCCGTACGGACAGCCCAGCCGCAGAGCTGGTGGGGCTCTGTGGGAGATGGGCTGAGGGCACCACCTGCAAGGCACGGTCCTCGGCGAGGGCTGGGGACAGCTGCTGCCTCCGCACTTGAGGCTGTGCAGAGACTTTCCCGTGTGCCCCAGGGGACACGTCCCTTCCAGAAGCAGGCTTTACAACGACAAAAGCTGGCACCGCCTCTGCTGTTTACTTTGCTTGGTGGCTGCGTCTCTTGGGAGCAAGCTGTGGGCCAAGGTGCTCCACTAAGCCAGGCAGCTGACCAAGAGTGGTCAGCTCGGTGCGAGAAGTTTGAACTGACCCAGGAGTGCTTCACCTTCGCTGGGAGGATGGAGCTGGCCCAGAGCGGCGCTAGGTCTGGAAAACATCAGGAATCCTTCCAGACAATGCGGACATCACTGCCAAAAATAAGCTTGTGTTGAGCTTCCTCTTGGCTGCAGAAGGGGAGGAGAGCATCTAGAGGAGATGGCTGGTCAGCACGAGCATCGCCCTTGCCCTGCCCGCGTTTCTGCGCTCTCTGCTGCTGGAACACCTCAGTTCCTGCTGAGCATGACTGATGTGTCCTCCCAGCCTCCCGCCAGAGCAGGGAGATGTTATTAATCACACTTGGTTTATGAGGAATACAAGTATTAAGGGGATGGATGACTCGCCCGAGGACACAACAGGAAGTCTGTGGCGGCGCTTGGAAGTCGGTTTGGGTTTCCTAAATCACAGTCAGGAGCTTTAACCACAAGAGCTTTCTGCACTGAGTTTTATAACACTTAAGCAATAATCTTCCACGCTTTAAACAGGGATTTTGCCCATGTAGGGGCAGATACTGTAGAGCCAGTGGAAATTTGCTGGTCTGTTATGAGAAAGAAATATAGTCCCCACATAAAGAGCAACCCATAAAATGATGTGAAAATCGATTAATAAATTTTAAGTTAACTCAAGAATTTGAAAAGTGGTAACATAAATGCTTGCCTTTTTTTTTTTTGGTGAGCAAAGAAGGCTGAAAATGGATGCTGTCATGTACTTTGCTGCTCCAACCAATGTAATTTCATGCATTCCTGTATGGGTTTTGATGAGTTCTGCAGATCAATGATGCTGCATTTAAACACGAGCTAAGCAGTAATTACAGATGCATGCCAGATTTATTTATCTGGTGGCACTGCACCAGCTGATGGAAGGATTGGCCGTATCCAATCAATGTTTGAAGCGTCTCAAAATAAAGAGCCTTTTGGCTCCCACTGCCAAGCGAAAATGAAAAATAACCCCTGAATCCCAGGAGTGGCCGCTTGTGCCCACACAGGGAACACTGCAGGAGGGGTCTGGGTCATTTCCTATCCACATCTCTGCACCGTAGCACGTGCTGAGCCTTTGCCTTCGCACACCGACATGTTGATCATGCTGGGTCCTCTTCATGCGCTCGCTGCATGGCTTTGGGGCTGAGGGTTGGACTGGTGAGAACTAAGGCAGAAGCAGGGAGAAAGGAGAGGGGTGAGCAGCGTGGAGGAAGGAGAGGGAGCAAAGCTGCTTGCTCCCCGCTGTCACCACGGGATGCCCTGATGAGCCAGGGAGTCCCACGCTGCGGCGCACTTTGCTGGGCCTTTGGACAGGGTACCAGCGCTGGTCCTACACCCAGACCTCTTGTCAAGCTGATGGAAAGTGGCAACACACCAAGCAGAGGCAGCAGGGGCAAAGCAAACCTACGGCCTCCCATGGCACCTCTGTTCGAGGGGCAAGGGAAGGTAGGAGCAGGATGAATGGAGCGAGCAAGGCGGACTACAGTTTTGGGCTGCTCTCTGAGATGCTCTGAAGGTGCCTGCAGCCTCAAGTCTAGCTGCAGCAGCCCGAGGGGCTCCCAGCCCGCAGCTGGCTGAGCACCACGGCCGGTGCTGCTGCTCTCGGGGCAGAGACCTGCGCTCTGCTCGGGGATGGAGAGCCACGAAAGAGGTCGGAAAGCTCCCAGGTGTGTGCTGATCACCAGGCACCGAAGTCAGAGAAGCCCTTGGTGAGATAAACAGGTCGTATGGGTGACCTCTGTGCATTTAACGCATTTTTCTATTTACTACCAACTATTTTAAGCAGATGCTCTTAAGTCTTCCATAGCGATCACAGACGTCTGAATAAACAGCAGGGCTGAGCCTCATTTCCCTGCCTGTGTGCTCGGCTTCAAAGGAATTGACCACCTCCACTGATGCTGGGTGCGCAGGCAAGTGGAAAATCCATCCAGCCCTGCCCAGAGAACGGCCCTAGGTGAGAAGAGGTTGCTCAGAGGTACGCCCGGGGTGTCCTGTGCTGCAGGCTCCCCTCTGTCACCTTCAGGACGTGCGCTGCCACCGCTGTGTGCAGGCGGGACCTGCCGGAGACTTTGGATGCAGCTCTCCATCGTGGGTGGGGAAAAGGCTCCTCCCTGAGGGCGGCCCTCCTGGGTGGGATACAGGCGTTCAGTTCCTGGGTGGAAATGCGTAGCCTTCAAAAATATACATATCTTTTTGTTATGAGTTTCTTTGTAGCTTCTGTATTTGTGTCACTTCTTTGTTAATGTCTTTTTGTTCAATGGGATATTCTTCTAGGGATTTTTTAATGCGAAGTTGCTGATTCCATTAGTTTAACTTGAGCGAAGATTTTTACCTGGACTCCTTTATCAATTCCCAGCTCTCAACAGATGCTAGCTGGTGTCAGTCTCGTGTTTCTGCAGACTTACTTTCTCCTATTCCTGGACGTTGCAGATTTGGCCTCACCGCTCAGCACATCCCCCAGTTCACTATTTTTCATGTCGTCAGTTGCAAGCCCGTGGAGCTGTTTGACTGGAAATGTTTAAACTGACATTAACACTGCTCAGTAGTGTGCAATGCCTTGTGTCTTCCCGAATGAGGACTGGGCGATGGTTAAGAACTATCGTAAAACCTTGGGTACCCAGAGCAATATCGATGGGCTGGGAAATGCCGATTTATGCCATTAGAAGTGCCGTCAGAGTGTCAGAGCTACACTGACAGCTCACGGGATGTTTTGTGAGCTGGGCTCGTGGTTCGGGAGCACGGACTTTCTTTTCAACGCCGGTGCTCCCAGCAAGCCTGCTGCTCAGCCCCGGGGTGACAGTGTAGCCCAGCAGGGAAGGGGTTACAGCGAGGCAGAGTGCATCATAAATCCCAGCAAGAGGGAGGCTCGGACTCCATGCCAAAATCAGAGCTGACACTTCCTTGGCGGGGCTCCACGGTGCGGTTTGTGCCTGGTTTCTTTTTCTCCTGTCTCTCCTCCCTCCCCTCCCAACAGCATGGAGAAGGTTCTGCCTAAAATCCACGCTCAGTAGCATTTCTCCCTTTCTTCCCCAACAAATTCAGCCCCAGAAGAGACCCCTGGAGACCTCTGAGGAGGTGCCTGCTCCATGCACTCAAGCACTTAAATGCATTAGAAGTGTTGGCGGTGGGGAAGGTGCAAGCACAGAGATTTTGGCACAAGAACCAGTGTTTGCTCTGCCCGCACCCCAGCCTCCTTACGCACTGAACCGTGCCGTCGTTCCAAACTGATCAGCCCTGCCCGGAGCCTGTGCACGGATGTAGGCTGCCAGGGGTTCAGAGACCCAGGAAAATAGGAGCCGTGGCTGTGGATGTCTGTAATGATGGGAAAAGGTCAAAAATCCGCCTCAAGGACCTGCCCTGCTGGGCTGGCAGGACTGGTGTACGGAAGAGCGGCACGCAGGCTGGTACCGCAGCAGCATCACGTCTGGCTGCCTTCGGCTGCCCTGCCCAAATCAATGATCGTCTCATCAGCGTGGGCATCCTCAGGCTTTGGGGGGGAAAAAAAAAAAAAAAGAAGACAGGAAGCCTTTGTCACCTCTCCAAGAGAGGGAGGAGGCAGGAAGGCCACTCCTGGCATTAACCCAGCCCCAGCTCTGGGCCATGCCCGGGCGATGTTCATCACCCCGCTCCTGCTGACTCGGTAGAGCCGTGCGGCTTGACGGAGGCGGAGATGCGGGGCTGCCGAGCAGCCAGGCGTGCAGCGCGCTGCAGGGCTGCGAATGAAAGCCGGAGGGAAAGCAGAGCCCGCACCAGCCGCCCTGCCTCGCACCGTATGCGCAGCACCGGCCACGTGCCACCAAGCCCCGTCCCCAGCCACGGCCACCAGCGCGGCAGCATCGAGGAACGTGGTGCAGGGGGACCACCTAACGAGCAGCTGGAAATCAATCGGTGCTTGTTGAATCTTGGCTCAGTGCTCGGCCTGGGTGAGCAAGAAACAAAGTGGTGTTTGCTACAGGGCTGATTAGAGCTTTCGGATCAGTTAGTGGGTGAAATGATTGCTGCCCAGGGCTCCACGAGGCAAATCCTGACTCCGGCACGACTGTCTTGGCTGGGACTCTCCTGCCATGAAGGCGGACACTAAAACCTCTTGAGATCTCCCCCTGCCCACCTGCGCCAGGCTGAGGGCTCTCGCCCCTGTGGACTTCAACGTCTCATAAATCTGAGTGTATTTATTGTCACCATGTCCTGGTGCTCACGGGTACCGCGAGGAGCTTTAACCTGCTCCCCGCCACCCTGCTCTGCCCTTCACGGGCACGTCTCCGGGTGCTGCATCGCCGTCCCTGCCTGCTCCTGCGGTTTCACTGCTAGCGTCACAATGTTTGCTACCTTTTCTTTTTTTCATTTTTGTTCTCTCTTAAAGCCCCAGCCCCTCAAGGCTGGATATTAGATGGACTATTTGCTTAAGGAAATACAAAAGGACTTTCCAGCCCTCCTGTTCACGGACAAAAGGCTTTAAAGCATAAGCCAGAGGGCTTAGGAAGCAGCAGATAAAAGCAATTTTCCAATGGTTGTCTTAATATATATTGAAAAACGTGGGCTTTTTAAGCTAAGCTCATGATTGGTTTTGGATTTTCCTCATAACCTGAAACATCTGCGCGTGGCGATGCTGCACTTCTTCCCCTGGCCTAGTGGGGTGTGCGTGTGTGCAGGGGCCGGCTCTCGCTGCTGGCAGCAGCTGTACACCTCTGGCAGTGATTTCAACGCTTTCTGGTCCTTCTCGCGCCGTGCTGCCTGATAAATCGTGCTGCCCCGGCACGGCAGAGCCCCTGGGAAGGGACAGGATTCGGGACGGGGCGAAGGATGGAGGCACCGCAGCTCCTCGGGCTGCAGGCAGCGAGGGGAGCATCGCGCTGAAAACCGGGTGCAGGGAGAGGCTGGGGGCAGTGGGAGCAGGAAGGAGGGGAAAAGGGAGATAAATCCATCCTGCGTGCACGGGGCTGATCTGCCCTGCCCGTCTTAGGCTGAGAGTGGCTCCTCCTGAGCCATTCATCTCCTTTTCCTCCCGAGCCTGGATGATTTCTGGGACAGGAGCCGGGGGGCCGTCCCGTCACTCTGTCGCCACCGGTGTCTGCAGACCCACGCGGAAGACGGTTTGCTCTGTCCTGGAGCCTGGCTACAAAGAAATCCCCGCGTTCCTGCCATTCTTTGCCATTTAAGGATTTCAAACGAACAGCAAATTCATCCGAAAACAGGCATGACCGCCGCACTCGCCTCCCGGCTCTTCCCGTCTCGCAGACGGTGCCAGACCTGACGCCGGGTGTGTGAGGAAGAGCCCCGGAAAGCAGTGGGCTCCTGACAGCTTTGCCGGCTGATGCACCGCAGACCCGCAGCACCATCCGGCTGCGCGGGGCTGGGAGCAGCCAGCTCCCAGCCTGGTCCCAGGGATGGAGGTCGGGATGCCCCGAGAGCATCCCCGGCAGAGGATGCCCTGTGCAAGCGATGCTGGTTGTTTTGCAGGGGTTGCGACAGCGGAGCTGAGAGCACGCGGTACATCAAACTACAAGGCGCAAAAGAGGAGAGGGAAAGTTGGGCTCCCTGGGGGCCAGGCTGGAGCTGCCTGGCTCTCGAGGACCAGGGGCTGTGGGGCAAGCGCTGAGGATTTGCAGGAGACACCCCGGCTCTGGAGCTGTGCCCCGGCACTGCCGTCCTGCTGCGTGGCAAGGCTGAGAGGTGCGAGCCTGCGGCGATGGGCGAGCTGCGGGGACGTGAGCGCTGCCTGCCAAAAGGCTGAGCTGGTGGGAAACGGGGGCTGGGGACAGCAAGATGGGTATCAGTGAAAAGACAAACGGAACGAAACAAAAAAAAAAAAAGAAAAANAAAAAAAAAAAAAGCCACCCCAACCCATGGTGGCAGCCTGCCAGTTCCAGCTGGTTTCATAAGGACATTGCAGCCTAAAAATACACAAATACTCAGCCAAAAAAAAGTCAAATCTTTCTGCACCGAATCTGTCACCCACAGCCCTTTGCAAGGAAGGGAGACATTTCTGTTGGATCTGTCAGTCAGCGATGAGAACAGATTAGCCAGGGTTCAAGACTACGGTTCAACAGGTTTCCTTTGGGGGTAAATCAAAGCGTGTTCTTTGGTGGTGCTGGCTGTTCCTGTTCTCTAAACAAAACACGGACAGAGAAGAGGTTGTTTCCAAACGCTGGCAGTGTCCCCTCCTCCAGGCAAAGCGACCACACAGAGCTCAGTGTTTTCCACCGTGCTCTAGCAGCCTCGCACCGTGGACAAGCCGTTGCCCTCAGCCCATGTGTCTGTCCAGGCTGACGGAACCCAAACTTCACGGGATTGTTAGGTTTTCTTCTTTCCAGGCCACGAGCTCATTCCTGCACAAATGAACTTCGGCTGCCATCTTCAGTTAGCCAAGCCGTGGCACCCCAAGCAGCCCACCTGTATCATTTTCAACAGAGGCGATTCCCGGATTTGGGAAAGGGAAAAAAGACCAGGCCAGGGTATTTTCTGTTAGTGCCAGATCATCGCCTTCTCTGATAAAGGCGCTGGCACAATACTCCCCTTCTCCCCACCGCTTCTCAGGCTCTGCTGCTAACCAGCGCTTTAGAAACGAGAGCGCCGACGCGAGCTGCTGCCCGGGTCCTACCCCTTCGGGTGGGAGCTTCGCCAACAGCAGGACAGCCCTGACTGGTATCGTGGGTCATTAAATAGCAGTTCGTTTAGTCGGGAGAGCTTTTACTAATCCACAGGCCAACCACAGCGTTGGTTAGGTTGCCACGTGGCAGTGAAGAATGGGACGGAGGAGGAAGGTGCTGCAAAGCCCTGGTCCCTGAGGAATGAACTACCCGCAGAACTCTGCTCCTGCCGGCAGCGCGGGCTGTGCTGTCTCCTGGGTCTCTTCAAACAGCTCTTAGAATTTTGGGGGGGTAAAGGCAGATTAGGAGGGGAGAAGTGGCAATGCTATGCCACCAGTTTTTGCCTGCAAGACCCATAGCTAAGGAGGTACTGAGCTTACAGCAGAGCCGGCTGCAGAATTTACATTCCTACTTGTAGGTGAGTTTGCTGGCGAGGAAACCCAGTCCTCACAATCTCCCGGCAGAGCTTGGTGGGACGGGAAGGTGAGCATTCCTTAACACCCAGATTTGAAACACTTTGCCATGGCCTCTACCCTGCTTCAGGGCAACAGAGGCAGCCCCTGGAGAGATTGCACCTGATTTTGGTGAAATTGCATCTCCAGATGAATGAGAACTGAGGCTGGGATGCTGGAAAACATAAAGCTGATTTCAAAGACGACGTCTTTCCTGTTATGCTATTCCTCTAGCTCACAATCAGCCCTAGATGCAGTCATGTAACGATAGTGATTCCTTAATTTACAAGTATAGTCCTGAAACCTGGGACGTCCACCAAGCCCTAGCCCTGTTAGATTCCACGAGGCTGCCATTCAGCCTGGCCCTGTCTCCCCCAAACCGGGAAAACAGAGGCCTCACTTACCAGAAACAGCCCCACTCCAGACCTGGCACCACCAGACGTCGCAGAGCTGCTCCTCCCTGAAATTCCATTTGCATCTCATTTGTGGGAACTGAGCAACGCTGGCGATTCCAGTCAACCAGCTCTGGCCTTTGTGAGCTGTTTTGTTTTGCTTATCGCAGGGGGAGCTCGATTATTCAAAGTTGGTGGGCATATTTACTTACAGGTAAATTAAACCATAAATTCAGACAAATGTATCTACATCACTGCTTGTGATGTATTTTCCCTGTCTGCTTGGGCTCTAAGACACAAAGGTGGATTGTTCAATAAACAGTGCAATGCAGTCATCCCAATTAATTGAATTGTTCCATTTATGCTGCTACTCCCTCCAATTAAACACAAATGAGCTCAAGTGACAGGCACGAATAAGAAGGGCGGACAGAAAACCATATTCTAATGCAAAACCTGTGATAAGAAAATGAAATCTATGCACCTGATGGGAATATTAATGCAAAACCTTGACCTATAATTCTTCTTACTTCAGTCTGAGCCAGCAACAATTGCAGCTCATTAAAACAGACCATGTCCCGATAGCTGTGTGTAATGCCCGCGTCCCACAAGCCCCACGATCTAAACATTCACCTTGCTGCCGAAACTAATTTCACAGAGCTGCACGGTCCTGAAGCACAGAGCACTTGCATGGGGTAATGAAGCCTGGGCATATCACCTGCACCTACTAAATTAGGTCTGGTGGCCTAAATAGGATTGAATATCTACTGCCTGGCCATGTTTAGCCTCTTCTCCGGAGTCCCCAGTAAAGCTGCATTACTTCAGTGTGGAGGGATTTCCTTTCCCCCTTAAGCTACATGCCGGAGAGCTGGCTACAAACAGGAGACTGCAGCCATCGGGGAGGTGGGAACAGAAATGATTTCGCAAAGGCCATGCAAGGTTTCATGAACATGGGAGCTCCAGGAGCCTGACTTGCTGCAGGGTTGTGTCTCGATGTGGGGAGGGAGGCAGGGAAGTCTTCACCCTCAGCTCCAGTATTCCTGCCCCTGCCCCTCCTCTGTGCCAGCTCCTCTCCAGCCCCATCTCGGCCAGAGATGTTGCCCCAGTGACTCGGTGACACCTGCACACCAAGTGCCCTTGTCCTCCCTGCTCTCCATCCTCCGCTCGCGCAGCCCAGCCCCAGCTGCCTCGGGGAGGGCTGGGTGGAGGTGCACCACCCGCGGTGCTCCCAGCTCACGGGATCGCTGCAGCGGGGCACAGCCCCAGCCCTGAACGCCCCTTCTCCCTTTTAAACACGGTGTTAGGAGGGAAAGGATACGGGGAAAAAAGCCGAAAGCCAAACCCAGAAGTGCCGGTTTGGACTGGAGCTCTGGAGTTCCTCCCGTCCACCCCCTCCTCCAACGCAGGGCCAGCTTCAAAGTTCAATTCAGCTTGAATCTCAGGGGGCTCAGCTGTGAGTGCTTCCAAGGATGGAGATTTTAGAGCCTCCCTGGGCAACCTGTTCCGACGGGGCTTTGCTGGGGCTCAGCCTAGAAGCAGTTCCCTACATCACCACTACGTCTGGCTCTAACTTATTAACTCTTTGTGCGCCGCAAAGCGCGTGCTGGCGTGTGGGATGCAATGAGCGTTGGCCAGGACGGTGATGCCACCATGCAAAGACAATCCCTCTGCAAAGAAAAGAGACCAGCAAGCAGTCCCACATGAGACCGGGTGAGCGCGAAGGCGGCGGTGTTTTATTCTGAGCTCGGTGCAACGCTTCTACACGGCACTGCCGGAGGGGTTCCTGAAGACGGAGTGACCGAAGCAGTGTCCAGGCTGGGCCTGCGATTTGGCACAGCCCGCTTGTACCAAGGCTGCAGCTAGCTGCGCTAGGGCAGCAGGCACAGTCGCTTCTCTCCCCCTCTCCAGGCACACCGAGGTCTGTAGCCCTCTTTGGAGGCAGCTCTCCCTCCCTTCACTCCCTACGAAGAGAGCCAAAGGCAGCAAGCTTCCTGGCCCTGACACCTCAGGCGTGTGAAGACGGATGGGTTGAATGCAGGCCTAAAACTCTCTGCAGCTTCACGGTAGTTTCACAGCCCTGGCATTATCAAAAGATCTTCCAACGTACTTGGAAGCAGGAGGAGAATAACTTGAGATGGATTCTGGCTTTTTTGTATATGTGTACTTGCAAACTGTCTCTGCCTACACATCTTCCCTGTGTGGATACGCACATGGAAAACCGGTGCTTGTGTGGATGCTCCGTCTGCTCCGTTCCCCTCCTCAAGCCTGAGGCCGTTCGAGGCAGGTCCCTGTCCCTGGGTGCTTGAGATCAAACCCGCCCTCTGCACTGTACTCCACTGACCGGGCTAGTTAGGAACTCGAGGACAGGAAACACAAAACAATTTTTAAATCTGAACAAAAGCAGGAGATTAAGGAAACCAGCTGGAAACCTCTATTTTGCTGATTTTGAAAGCAAAATGTGGGTCACAGATGTGCTTCCACTGACAGAAATTGGCTGGACAAGAAAAGGCATCAGCAATGCCCAGACTTTTTGATGATCAGAGGTAGATTTAGCTCCTAGGCACGGAGACAAGAAAGGAAGAGAAGACGAAGTTGGAATAAAAACATAATCAAGAGATTAGGAACGTGGAACTCAACCCACCCGTAAATTTGCCTTAGGGAACGATGAAAAAATGCCGTAATGAAAAATGATGCCTCTGCTACCTCTTACTCTCTTCCTTTCTCTTGCTGTCCTTATTGTTTTACTTTTTGCTGTACAAGACACAGGAGGCCCCTTACAGAACCTCTCCTCTTCTTCTGTCATGTTTTTTTCTTTGCAAAAGTGCTATTTTCTACTGTTTTCTTTGCAGTAGATACAAAAACCATGCTAAAGACAGGCTGAACTTAGAGCCTAAAAGAAGTAAAACTTTGCAGGAAAGTCCACGCTGTCAGGCAGGCATGCATGGGAGGTAGGTAACAGTGTGCTCCCGCCCATCTGCGATAGGAGAGAAGAGCTATTACTCCCTTCATGTTTAGGCTAATAAGAAATATTCAATCTATTTTCAGAGAAATTAATGATAGACTAATAAGAACCATGCTGCTAGCTCTTGTAGGCTGTTGATTAGCCTGTGACTTGGTCTCCCAGGGCACGTTCCAGAAGACCTGTTGTTTGAGCCATTTGAAAAAATCAAGGTAACGCACTGGAAGAGCGATGCAGGACAACTGCCGCGCTGGCCAGGAGGAGTGAGCCCTAACGACAGAGCAGGGCTGGTTTTGTCTGGCTGCTCCGTCTCGTTGGAGGCTGTCATTGTGGAAGCTGCGGGATGCAGGGGACAGTCACAGCGTCTGGCCCACGTCCCTTCGTTAAATAAAGCACATGCTAATGCCCCAGGCAATGGCTGACCTCGCGTTTAGCGACTCGGAGAAGCCCAAGCAGTGGTTCCTTAGAAATAGCTGGGCAGTAGACGGGGGTTTCTGAAAAGCCTTCAGCATCACCAGGGGCACGTGGCATCCTGGGGATGAAGGGAGGTGCCCGCGCTGCTCCTGACGGTCCCCCGTGTGCTGGCCACCACGCCTGCAGGTCACCCAGCTACCTTCGGGTGAAGGTGAAGTGAAGGTGGGTGAAGGTGAAGTGAAGGTGGGTGAGGCTGCAGAGCAGCTGCGGAGCGGGATCTCCCACCCCGGCAGCAAACTTCCCCCCCTGCCAGCAAAACACCCGGCCCTACGGCGTGGCACCAAGAGGAGCCCGAAACAAGGGAGATGCTGGTATGCCGGCAGCCCAGCTCACCACCACCACTGGTTTTCAAACTTTAGAGAATGTCAGATTCAGCTCTTGTCTGGGACTTAGTTTTCTCAGCCCTAATGAAAACCCATTTTGTAGTTGCTGGTGTTTTAAAGCCAATATCAGTGTCAATAAAGATAAGTCCTTTCCCAGGAGAGAAAAAAAAAAAAAAGAAAACTGTCTCATATTTTTCACTCATGCAGAAGAAAACAACCCCAAAGCATTGAAAGATTAAATGAAAAATATGCCTCTTTTCACTGAGTGTCCACTGGGCGTGAATAAGTGCCAACTGAGCTCCCACTTGCATCACCATCTGGTGTGATGCACCCGAGCCTAGAGGTGCAGCAGGACGCGCTGGAGTCCCTGCCCTGTGACAGCGTCTCTGCTCGTGGTGACCGAACCACCAGCAGCTCCTAAACGGCACCAGGTCTGGGGATGCGAAGGACGTCGCTATCTGCAGCTTAACCAGCTGACCCAGTGCACAGAAACTATTGCCCAGCCTCACCAAAAGCCACAGCCTGAGGCAGGAGAGGCTGTGGCTTTTCTCTGGCAGCCGTGTGGCCAGCAGGTAGGAGAAGGGAACGCTCTTCTAGAGAAAGGTCTGGGTCCTCTTCTTCCCATGACAGATTTGTGTCGTTGCCACTGCCTTGAAAGGAGATTTTTTTTTGGATCGCCAGTTGTGGGAAGTGGAAAATGTGCCAAAAGCCATTTTGCCAGTTTTACACGGCAGATCTCTGTCTTGGGTGCATCCTAGAGCCAAGTGGATGAACAGCAGTGCACCCTAGCACTAGCTCCCTGGGTACACGTGTCTGTGTGCTCCCATTCTTCACCCAGGGACAGATGAATCCATCACTTATCCCCCCAAAATGATATAGTTAATGTTTAACCAAATAAGAGACATGGTTTAGTGATGGGACTCAGCAGGTCAGGTTGATGGTTGGACCTTGTGATCTTGAAGGTCTTTTCCAACCTAGATGATTCCATGACCCTATTGACTGTAAAAGGAGCAATGCATAAGCCAATAGGCTTTAATTTCTCCTCTCCTTCCGTCCTTTCTTCTATCGTCACCTCTCTTTTTGTATTGACTAGCTTGAGAATTTCAATGCGGCACAAGAGACTTGTTAAAGACACCGAAAATAATTTTGTTGGGCTGCAACTACATGTTGGTATTGCTGTGAATACCACAGCACAGAGCCTCTTGAGTTTATGTCTAGAAACTGCTTGTGGTTTCAGAGCTCTTGCTGATGAATTGTCCAGCATCTGGTCACATTGGGAGGGCTATGCTTATTATTTTCAACTGCTATATTGCATGGAAGGAAAATCAAAATACTTTCCTCAAGGTAATTGGCTCTAAAACAATTGAAAAATTTTCCACAAGGTTGTAATGCAATTAGGGCTGGCATTTTATATAATTTATATCTCTAATGGTATGTTTTTACCATCAGACCCTTATTTTGTGAAAAAACAAAAACAAACAAAAACAAAAACAAAAACAAAACCTTGGCAAGGAAAGGCAGATGTTGCTGTTACAGGCAATGAAATATAGATTAAACACAGATGTCCACCTAGCAGTGATTAAAAGTCAGCATAATGTTGGGATCATTGCTTAGATGTAGTCGTTCATGGTGTGAAATGGTTGGGTAGGATGCTGTGACACCAACCACACATCTGCAGAGTTCCCTTTTCGTTTTCGGTCACTGCCAAGTGATGTGTCATCACTCGTGTTCTGCTGCAGCACCGCAACAGCAGAAATAATTCTGCACTCCCTAACTGCCCTGCCAGCTTGGGTGGAAGGAGCTGGTGCAGACTGGTGACTATCGGGGCCACCACACGGAACAAAATCATCAGCTACCCCAGCGTTTGGGTCCATGTTTTGATAGACATCCAGGAAAACTCTAAGTAGAAGTGCCAGACAGTCCAAACACGCAGTAACTCCCAAAGAGCATGAGTCAGCTGGTGAACTTGTTGACACGGGGTATGAAATCCAAAAGCACGGACATAGCATTCCCTGTCACCACTCTGGGAAGCCTCTATTTCTCTGACTATCAAAACAGACTCTCAGGGTATAACTTGGAAAAGGGTTACTCTATGCTTGCTTGTTCCTTATACTTCACCATGTTTTACTGACTACTGTCCAAGACACAGTACAGGGCCAGGGGGACATTTTGCCTGACTGCAACAGCTGCTGTCATTGAAATTGTGGCACAAAATGCTTTAGTCTCCTTGCCTAGGTAAAGGGAAGCAGATTGGAGGAATTATCATTAGGAATGAGTGCGAACTGGAACTGGGGAAACTCTCCATGTTTCTTCAGAGCCAGAGCAGCTGTTTATGGGTAAATGTCCTGTTTTTATAATGGGATGGACCAAAGCCATGATCTTGGTCACCAGGAAAAAACATTTGGCTGTGGTCCCTAATGGTATGGATGCCATTGACTGCATTGTGAGAGCAATGCAATGCCACCATAAATGCAAATACTTCCCTACCCGTGGTTGTACTCCAGCTGCCTATCAGCACAGTAGACGACTATCAGAAAAACAAAAACAAGAGCTGTACTGCTATACAAAGCAGGTCACCACACCCTTCTGTTATCTATCAGACAAATGAAGAAGCCATCAGCCACGTCAATGGGTTGGTCTGCCTCACCGGGTGGATGTTCCATGTTCGTAGAAACCTACCTTGAACTGTTTGGAAGCAGTTTGAGAACCTGGCCTCAGGGTCCTGGGCCCCAGACTGGCCGGAGGGGGACATGAAAGTCCTGCCTGATCCTTTCTACCTTGTGGCAGCCTGTGACACAACACGTATCCTGGTCTGGAAGCACAACTGCGATCAGATCCATTGCTGTGAGGCAACTAACACCTTTGGGGCCACTTTGGTTAAAACTTTAACAAGCCCAAATGCAACTTCTTAACACCAAAGCTTGTCAACAGGGATACTCACTATTGGGCCGAGTCATTAAGTTGATATTCCCGGGACCGGTTGAAGCATTCCTGGATCCCAGAGTCTGCCCAGAGTCTCATCATGGCTGACAGCAGCTCTGGGGAGAAGGGCTCTGTGTCCTCCATCCGACTTACGACATCGCAGACCATCTTGGCATCAGCCTGCAAAGGAAAGAAACAAGAGGTCACACAGATGCTGCAGGCAGGATCGGGAGCCAGAGGTTTCAGAAACAGTCCCTCGAACCTTCAGGGGCAAGAGGCTGTGTATCTCGGGACGGGATTTAGGACCCACACCACATGCTCCAGCAGAAGGGGCAAAGGGAGCTATGGGCTATGACCCCAGCTGCAGTCAGCGGCCGCCGGTCCCCTGCTCCGGTTGTCGGCTTTTTGTGTTTTTTTTTGGAACAGGTACTTGCTCAGCCCACCTCATGTCAACACGTATTTCTATTCAGCAGACGAATGAGTCGGCACTGCGTATGTGTGGAGCCTCTTGGTAACAGAAGGAAATCCACGTATGTACAAGGATATTCTAAACTGTTATCAGGGCGCCGCACGTCCTGCAAGGATACCTGTTTTACTGGGCATGTAACCTTGCGGAAGCAGGGACCGTCTGTATCAGAAAGGACAGCAGACAGGTCCAGAAGCAGTTCTTTTCAGATGCTGGCTTATTGCTTTTTCTGTATTCCTGTTCTTTCCTGTGAGCCTGTCTCTGCTACGGGGGCTAACTCGTGTTAACACATAACACCTTGGCTGTCTGCGCTGCTTTGTGACTCAGATGGAGAGGAATCTCCTGTGGTTAAGGAGTATGGCAGTGAGGGCAGGGCCAGCTGGTGATTTTCAGATGGAGTCTTTTTTGGTGAGAAAAATCTGATTCACTGGAACAGCAACTTTTCCTGGAGGATATCGTTCTGACACAACTCGGGTCTGGAAGATGTCTCAGATTTAGGATGGGAATGTCTAGACTGACTTGGAACAGCTGAGTGCAGCCCTACTGCAATAGCCCACAGTGGCTGATGCTTCACTCATTAGCGAAGCAGGGCGCCCAAATTCATGACCACCTCTGCTTGCTTTGCAGTAAGTAGCCCTCCTGCACCTCCCAGACTCCTGAAACCCCAGGGGTGTTGGCTAACTGCAGAGTTTTTCTTTCATTGCTTTGTTAATTGAAAAATTTGGATAAGTCTCATATTTCTGCCAGCTGAAACAAAACCAATTATTATTACTATAATTAATTGGCAAAGAGGAGCTCTTATCCTCTATTTGTGCTTACAGCAAGCTAGCGAAGACAAGCTCCTTGTTTCATTACCTCTACTTATGTCCCGTTTGTATATCCCTATTTCCGTCCCCGTACATCCCCATCCCTATTTCCCGTCCGACCCGACCCCTTTGGGCTCTGCCCTGCCAGATGCTGCTGATGCTCCTCTCTGACGTCCAGTTAATTTAGCAGCTTGTTTCTTAGGTCACTGGAATGATTAGAAGTGGAGGAGCACCAGTGCTGAAGAACACCACCATGGTCTAGTTGTATGGGTGGGAAAGACAACGTGCATGACACAGACTGCATGGCCAGGATCAAAACACTTCTGCAGCCTCTGTTTAATGAAATTGCTGAAAAATTGCAGGGCACCAAACTGCTAGCACCAGAGACAGAAGCTGCTGGAGACTTCACCACTCAAAGAGCTTCAAGTCCCCAGAACATCAAGTCCTTATGGGCTGAAGAAGTCTCAGTACTGTATGGAGACATCATCCCATAAAACTTAATGGGGTGGAGTCTCTACGCTTTGAAGACTTTATGAACATAAAGTCTTTTTCACACAATACTTAACTTCATATTTTAGTGCCCAAAAATCCTCCTAGCCCTCTGCACAGACTCTGCTCGTTTTTGAGAAATAGTATCGGTGACTCACACCTCAAAGCCAAGGCAAACGAAGAACCTTGAAGAGTTCAGTTAATTTCAAAAGCTTGTTTTCTGCCCCGGAGGGCTTCGTGAGCTCGGTGAATATTCATAAATCATCAGTATGGCTTTCCTGCCCTGCTGCAGCTGTGATTCTTCTCCTTCCGCAGGTTCTAAATAACAGAAAACCTGCCAAAGGCCAGCCTGCTCGGGGCTGCCGTCCGGTTCACGGACACCCTGCTAACTTCAGGTGGGACTGCGTGCTTCACGAGCTATCCAAACCGTGCTGTAGCAAGAGGCTTTCATTTAGGTAGGAAGGAGGTCTCTCATATGTTACCTAGAGTATGGTAGGGGGAATTATAGGTGTAAGTCACAGATCCGCTCATCTGCCAGTGATGGCAAAGCACGTCTGAAGCTGTCCAGCTGCTATGGGCACGGCCTGGGTGCTTCTGGCCTTTGTGCGTTAACTGGGGGTTGCTTTCTGCAAAGTATCAGAGGGAATGTCACAGCCGTCACATTTTCTGTGCTGGGAAATAGCTGCCTCACCGTTTCCACTACTGGGATGGGCGGCAGTCCCCTGTGATTTAAGACCCAGTGCAAGTGGGTTTGAGCAGAACACATCGAAGAGCAGCGAGGAAAGAACGGGAGCGAGGGGGGACAAGCATCTTGGGCCACAGTTACCAGGTCTGCTTGGGCCAGCAGTGGGGCTAAGCTGGCGGGGCAGGGGATTATTTTGGTAGATGCAAGTGGAGAGAAGCTGCAGCAACCCCGCAGTCAGCGGGAGTCTGTTTTTGGGACGGGAGAGGTTCTTCCTGCAGCACTGGGAGCTGCCTGAGGGCAGGCTGGGGCGTGTGGGAAAACTTCCTGCTCCTGCTGAACGGTAGCAGCAATATTCCATGGGTTTTATTTTGCTGAGCGAACCACTCAACTCTCAGCTTTGTACACCCAGAAAAAGCAGGGGAAACGAGTATTTTTAAGAGTCCTCCTGCCCCCTACCAAGGATAAAGCCCCTCTGTCAAGGAGCATGGGGCCATCCATGAGTTCATGTGTTTGTTAGATGATTTAACGAGCAATTAAGGATCCAAGAAGAGAAGATACCCGTTTCTCTTCTCACTCTCCAGGCTGCATCTCAAGCTGGGAATGACATTAAGATCTCCAGCCCCCTCTGGGCCCAGCAGGCAGGTTTTAAATACTGCCTGATTGACTTTTCTCTTCCCGCCTCCCCCGGGTCTGGCGCTCCCTCTTTTCCCGAGGTGAGAGGCACTGAGCCTCCTGCCACGCTTTGCGTCTGTACTGAAGCGAGCAATTAAATAAAGCAAAACAAACCAGACCGACCGTCACCCCCCTCTCCCGCCTCGCAGTTCCCATCCGACAGGGATTTAGTTAATGAATATCACGGTGGTATTTCAGCTACCTCGGGAGCTAAAAATAAGCAGCAGCCTGCCCCTGGGACTGCTGGAAGGAGACACAAAATGGTGCAGTGCTTCCTCCTTCATCGCTGCCCCGGCACATCCCCAGCGACTCCGATCCGCGGTCTCGGTGCTGACGGCCGGAGCACTGGAGCAGCACAGCACCGGCAATATAAGCAGCATTCGTCATCACATTTTCGGGCAATGCTGTGAAGGGTGTTAACGATTTCCAAGCTGATGGGCATGCCTCTGAAGAGGTCTCATCTGCTCGGTTGTATTTTGGGGGGCTGGGACAGCTTAGCTGGGTGTCATGGGAAGGGCTGGATGATTTAGCACAGAGCTGCCAGGTTCTTGGCTTTGTGCTGGTCTCCTTCAGGCTGGTTCTTGTCTGGTAGGAGTGTGACCCGTCCCCTGTGCTTTCCGATGCGTCCTGCAGCTACTTCCAAATGGCCGGCATTTTTCATAGCGGGTCAAACCCTGATCCTGAGCTGATTGTCTTTGGGTTATTCATTACCTAGAGCAGGATTTGTTCAGCTCTGTGTCACTCCCGAATGCTGAATGTGTCCACCTACAGCATGAAAATCAGAGCTGGCTGGCTGGGTGTTGGCTGGGAGAAACAGCTGGGCTCCCAGACAGTGGGACAGTAAATTACACACCTGGTCTTTAACGATGAAGCTAAAAGACCAAATAACCCCTTGTTAAAAAGCAAACCTACACTCCGGTCAGTGACTGGAGAGGATTCTGTACGGCCAGGACGAAGCAGGATTTTACAAGACAGTGAAGTCCATGGACAGATGTGAACAAGAAGCTTGACAACTTTCTGGGAAGTCAGCATGTCGTTGTTTTCGCCCTGTGTTATGTGTCTGTCTTTGTATCAGACACATGGTATAAGTCCAGTGCATAAGAGGAACTGCTTTCCGACTAACCTGGACATAACCACAGTTGTTTAGTTGTCTCCCATACGTCACTGTCACCAGGCACACAGGGTATGTTCAGCAAGCAGACTTACAACTTCACTTGCAACAGCTGTGTATCCCGATTAATTTGTTGCCTTGCTGGAAGAAAGAGGGGCTCCCCATCACAGGCAGACATTACTGGCAGTCATGTTTGTCTATGCAAGCTATTATTTTTCATCATGCAGATATAAATCACTCCTAATTATTTGTTCCTCGCCACCAGCCATGATCTGTGTCTGCAAAGGTCACCAGCAGAGATGCTCCTGCCTATATTGCTGCAGAGTTGCATTAAAGTGGGACTCCAAAGTCCCTGTCTCTCTGATCATCCCAGGGTAAATCTTGGCTGTGACCCTTTGAAGCTGTCTGGACATTAACTAGGGGACGTTTTTTTCCGTTCAGCAATAGTTTTCCGAATGGGGAGACCTCAGGGGAAAGGCAGAGACTTATGTGAAGCTATGTGGTACAAATCTGCTAAACCCTATACAGCTGCACTGACTTACACCCACAGGAGAGCCGACCCACTGTGTCATATTGTACAGTGCTCTCCTTTTGGTGAACTAAATCCCAGCAAATATCATTTTTTGCTGTTATTTGCTCTGATTAATCATACTTGTCACTCAGCCTATCTCAAAGGTTAACACTGGGGCAATTTCCTCTGGTGGCTGGTTGTACTCAAAGCTGCATCTCATAACATTTCAGAAAATCCATGCAATATGGGAAAAAGAGAAGCATTAGATTTTACCGGTAGTGTAAGAACAATCAGAGATGCGGTACCAGTTATCAGCAAACCAATCCTGTATAACCCACTGCACAACTGAAAAGAGTAGTGGCTGTGCCAAGCCTGGAACCGGGGTGAAATCAAACCAATCTCTTGAAAGCATCCAGCACCTGCACAGGATGTCCCTGGAGGGGGACCTTTTTGGGGCACCGGGTCCCGACCTGGGGGCAGAACAGTATGTGCCTCCGCTACTTCAGGGAGAGGAGTGAGCTCCTGTAACTTGGGGCGGAACGTGGCTCATAAACTAAAAACCTCCTCCTCCTTAGACAGCATCTCAGAAATCTGGGCCGTGTTTCACAGCTGAAGCGTGGCTGCACCGCAGCGAAAGCTGGTTATTTTCACAGTATTCGCAGCCTGAATGAATTCTGGAAACAAAGCAGAGCCTGTGAATACGCCTCTTCCAGAGACATTCAGGGCCCAGCTCCAAGTCCATAGGAGTTTTTGTAGACACTGAATAAATAGTTACGCATGTGACTCTCCCCCTCACTCACCCTCTTTCTCACACATCTGTGTTTCAGCACTGACCTCCGAATCTGTGGAAATCTGTCTGGCATGCAGCCGCCGCTGCGCATCGCGGCGGTGACAACCTTCTCCGCTCCTCCTTCAGACTTCCGCCCACCTCCGTAACGTTTAATCCAGGCCCCCCTCCTCTGCCTGGCATTTGGCTTGCTGGGCACGCCATCTGAGAGACCCTGGAAGGCACTGAGCTCTAAAAAAACCCTATCTGGTGGCTTCAAACCTAACCCTGTAGCGCAGACCTCGAGGTGGGCACCAACACCACGTCGCTCTGACGAGGCCTGTCTGCGCTCTCCTTAGTCAGCGGCGTATCTGGAAAGGTCCTGACACAGATCTCCGTGGTCTGCAGGCAGCTGAGAGACGGTTTTGCACTGATGCATGGCTCGTAGTGCTCTCTAGCAATTTGCATCACACAGCAAAGCCCAGCCTAACAAATTAAGTTAGAGATGGCTGGCTCTCCACGATGTCACGCTAGCCGTCTTCCACCCCGCTGGTGTAAAAGAGCTCACAGAAAGGTTGGTTGGCTTGGGTGCAGTGCCAAAGGGCTGCTGTCTGTCTGCTCGCAGGCAATTTTGTACAGAAAACATAACCTGACAGCCACAGTGACGTGCAGAGCTCTCCTCCCGAGGTCGTGCTGTCTGGCTTGCAATTAGCAAAGCCCTGGTTTTCATATCCTTCTGGAGCCAAGATGGTCCCATCACCTCGGACTGCCTTGGCCAAACAGCTTCTGTGCCTGATGTTTGGTCTAGGATCTTTCTCCTGAAACCTTGTTACTGCTGCGGTTTCTGTCTGCTGCTTCCAATTTGGGGAGACACTGAGCAGGACTGATGGTAGATGTTATTACGGCTCTAAAGCAGGCCAACTGCTTTGTCTTTGGTCCTACTTCCATTCCCAGCCATTCCGTGTGATGCTGCAGCTGGTCAAATAAAGCTGGCTAGCTCTCACGTGGGTATAAGCCTCTTTCCCCCCTCCCTGTCTGCTTGGACCTACTGACTGTCCGGCAATCCAGGGACCAGTTGAAATTTTTGCACGGACTGGATGAAGCCCCTGGGCTGCCAGTTGGCCACCTCCATTGTAAGAGTTCCTACAGCCCTATATCCTGTAGGAAATTGCGCTTCACTCACCAGACAGGTGGAAAAATCCCACCACCTGACAACACAGACATCAGCCTGCAAGACGGATGCAGTGAAGGCAAGTCATTTCCCAAATTCACTTTGTTCCAGGACATCGTGGGGTCCTCCCCTCTTCTTGAGGAGCTCAGAACTCCTGAGCTGGGTGAGACAAACACAGTGGATAGCTGATCTAATTTCCAAGCCAGGACGGGAAAACCGGGAAGCATGCGTTAAACGGCCTCAAAATAGGTCCTGAACCACTAGCTGCAATGACAGGTGAGAAAACGACACCCGGTCTGTCCCGGTCATTTCTAACTCAACAAAACGCCTGGCTGCATGGAGCACCAGCCGTGGCTACTGCCACGCTACGCAAGGCCGTCTTTCTTGGCACGCAAGTAGATGAGCTGTGAGTAAGTGTGAGACGCACACAGCCGTGCTGCTCACTTCCACGCCACACAAAACCAGTTCCCTTCCTCTGGTGTGGGAAACATTCTCCTTCACGCTGCTGAGCCCCCTCTCCGTGCAAGGGAGCAGGTGAAGGGTGGGTGTGTTAATATGTGAAAAGGTGACACCACCTCAGCAGGGACACAACACAGCTGGTGGCGGAGAGCATCCCTGAGAAACCGAGAGCCACTGCAAGCTCCAGCAGCGTCCCTTTGAGGACAGCACGCTTTGATGGGTCCTCTGTCCTACAGACACCAAGCAAAAGGCCGGGGTAAGGGACCTGCATGCCCAAACTTTATCCCTTGCCTACAGAAACGGCTTTCAGTGCATTCGGGCACATACAGTGCTGCCCACCAGGGAGGGGATGAGAGAGAGAGTCACAGATGGGCGACATTAGCCGCATGGCTTCATGCTCTGCAGGAAAGTGCTCTGACGCGGCGGCGAGGAGGAGACTGGAAACATGGAAAGACTAGAGAACAAAATCCACGCAGCGTATTGCTCTCGCTGCTCTGCCCTTCTCCTCTCTTTAAATTCTTCTCTGCTGGGTGAAAGTCCATAAAATTAAACAGCAGTGGAGTTGCTTATGTTGCAGGAAACGGCAGGGAAATGTCTGACATCCCACAGTGGGAGAGCAGGTGGGGAAACCGCACTGGCTCCTACGATTTGAAAAATAAATGACTATCCCGCAGTCATTGCAAAGCGAAAGGCACAAGATGAGCTGGGTGGGAGTGACGGGGACTCCGGGAACACGCAGGGGTCCCATGGAGCCTCTGCTGGGTTCAGGAATTAACGATGGCTTCAGCCCGCACGTTTTCCTCTCTTTGAATGTCTTTAAGATTTCCCACACAAGCATCTCTCCCACTCACGGGTGGCAGGGCAGAGGGAACACGGGCTTTGTCCTGAGAGCTCTCCTACCACAAAGGGGAACGGGCGTTGTCTTTTTAGCGGAATGGGAAAATAGCCCCAACGGTGAAAGTATTCACAGCACAAAGCAGAATTTTTTTAACATCTCTGGCTAAATGCCGCTCATGTATGATGATTTACAGGGCAGTGTCTTCCTGCTGGGAAGCCGTGCAGTGCTGGAACCTAGTAATTAGTTTAATGTTCAGAGCTTGATGCTGAACGGAGGGTGCTAATATCCACTCTACAATTAATCTAGCAGATTTATCAGTGCATCACACGACGAAGGACTAAGTCTGGGGGTTGCAGTCATGTCCCTGAAGGAAGCACCGGTGTTTCAATCAGCGTTTCATTTTATGGTCCTACTTTACCTGGTGATCTGTATTAAAGATATATACTTAAGAGGACAAGGTGGACAGAAAAAATCCACACACACCCCCAGTAATCCTGCTAAATTTCAGTTCCCTGTGGCATCTTGGTTGCTTCTTTTCTTCTCTACAACCTATGCTTGCTCTTGGGATATCTGGTTAGGGATTTCTTTCTGCTCTCCACCGAAATAGCTACAGCAGGGGGTCAGTGTGGTGTCTGCAGCCCACGCCTTCTGCCTGACAGGATGTCCCAAAATTATGTCTTGCATTGATGGTGGGAGACCAGGTATCACACACACCAAATAATAATGGATTTTCCACTTGGCAGCAGAACTTAAAAATTAGATGACATGAAAAATCAGCTTGGATCAGGCATTTTCCTCTGCTTTCTTCCATAGACCCAAAAACCTCCCAAAATTTCATTTCACGCCCAGCCAAAGCACTTTCCTTGAGCCCTCCCAAAACACTTCATTTTGTTTTGAGTTATTCAGGGGGTGGAGTATTAGTATTTTAAATGTAGGCCAATTTTCAAGCAAAAAATCTGTTTCAAAATGAAAAGTTGGAAAAAATCATCACAACAAATCACTCTGGCCTTTCAGAAATGAAAAACCCTTTTGAAAAATTCTCTAAATTTTCAAAGAACCTCATCTTGGCCATGACTACCTGTAGATTTTGACCTCATTTAACAAATGCTTTTGTTTTCTTTTAGACTATTTTTTAGTAAATTCACCATTCACCAAATATTTCTGTCCAGGTCTAGAAATAAGCCCAACAGGTCCCTGCTTATCAGGAGTCCTTTGCTAGCCTCTTATTTACAGTTTTAATTTGGAGTCTCACCACAATTTTCTGTCTTTCCATCTGGTACTCTTTCATCAAATACCTTACGAGATGATCACTGCTGAGTGCAGATGACGGGGTTTTAGTTGTGTTTGACTTGAGCTTTACATGAGCAAAATGGGGTTTGTGAAGTCTGACATCTACACACCCCAGGAAACTGTGCCAAATACAGCTGCCGAAGCTCTGCAAGGCTGCACATACCCCAGGGAAACGTTTGAAAATGCTGTCCTTAAAGCTTTCTGGATGTCTGCAAGCCCACCGAGTAAATCACAGCGAAGCAACCCCTTCCTCCTTAGCCTCTGGAGAAGAGCAAGAGCATGCAGACATAGGGTAAAATGGAATCAGAGTGGAAGGATTGATGTTGTAGACGAGGGTTTTTCCATTTCCAGAGGAAACAAAATACTCTGGGGAGGATTTATGGTCAGGATGTACGTACGCAGGGCAAGAGGACAGGATGGCACTGTGGTTTGATAGCTGTCCTGGCAATTGGCTAAATGTTAACTAACAGGGCACCACGTACAGCAGCAAGGGCACCTGGGGAACCGAGTCACTCCCGCGAACTTGCCTTAGCTTCCCTTATCTGTTTAAAGAAGTGCTTTGGTCAGAAAAATGGCAGTGCTTTGTTCTACACAGCTTTCCCTACCAAACTCCAGTATTTCCTGGGGAACCTCTACAAAAAGAGAAGATGGAAAATCTTCTCTTCTTCGTGTGCAAATCTGCAGTTGTTCCAGGATTTTCACCGGTGGCAGCTCCCGATGCAGACAACCAAGGCAGCTGCCCGAGTAATGCACGCACCTACTGCCTTCGACTACACTGGTTTGATCTTTTTTTTATTTTTTTCTTTTTTCGGTCTCCAGCTGCATACAAACAGCGACGGAGCCACACGGTGATCCCGGAGGCCTCTGCGGTCACGTTAACGTAGCGAAGGGGATGGGCTGAAACGAGATGTGATTCACTGCATGGCTGGTTAGCAAGGTTTTCCCCATGACTTATTATTACTACAACCTTCATTTAGCTTCCCTCCCTCTTAATTTCCAGCTACCTGCAAACCCTCCTCTGCAGGGAGGACCAGAGTGTCTAAGAAATGGGGAAGGAGGAGCATTTGGATGAGGTCCCGGTGGGAGTGGAAGCGGCATCCGACGGGGCTGAGGGTGCGGGTGGAGAAGCGGCTCTTGGAGGTGTCTGCGGCTGCCTAGAAGGAGCCCCAGAGTTTACAGCAGATGAAAGAGAAAATCTCTCCTGTGCTGCTGTATCTCCAGCAAAATCAAGACACCGGTGCCTGCAAGAGGCTCGGAGGAGCTCCTCCTTTGATCAGCAGGGACTGCAGAGCCCAACCCTCGATGAGTTTCTCCTTAACAGAGCTGAACTCACACACTCACAGATGTGCTTATAGATCGTGTCGTGTTGCTGCAGAGAAACACTGTCCTATATTTTCCTTACAATTTCCTTACAAATAGGGCAAGAAAGTTCCCCTACCCTTTGTCAGGGCGCGGATGGGAGGAGGAAGGAGAAGGGGAGGGAGGGCAGGAAGGGGACCTGGTGGCTTGGGGCAATCGCAGTCACCTCCGTCTCGTCCCTGCCCACTGCTGGGCTTGGGCTTGGGCTTCGTTTCCTGCCAGGCTGAGAAGTGAAACAGAAAGGCCTGTTTGGGGGACCCAGGTGTGAGCATTTCCTTCCCGGGGGGATCTGTGCTCTTAACAAGAACTTTCTTTTGTTTTCAGAGAGGGTGGATAAATGGGACTTCAGGTGCAGCATTAGACAACAGGTTAGTCTGTAAAATAAGACGCTAGCAGAGAAATATCTTCAGAACAGCTTAACAAGGATAGGCAGAAATAGGCTGGGGGCCCAGAAGAAATCTTTGATGCTGTTGTGTTTATTTATTATTTATTCTTCTGGCACAAATATAGCATGAAAGAATGTCAAAAACAAGGGCCCATAACCTGCTGTAGCTGGCTTAGTCCTACGTCTCTGTAAGCATCGCGTCGCGTAGTATTGACAAGGACACTCAGCAGCAGCGGGAAAAAAGAGCCTCGCATCTCTGACAGCTGCGTGGATGAGGCAGACTCCTCGCTCCGGGGAGGACGCACCAGAAGGGACAGGAAAATCTGTGAGCATCTTGCTAGCCTGGGCATCTGTGAGCCTCAGCAACGACGGAAAAAGGCATGAAACAGCCAAAGCGCTCCCCTGTGCGTAACCCTACGTGACACACGTGGGGAATACAGGCTGGATACCCCCAAAACACTTTGCTGCCCTTGCAGAGCATCTCCAGCTCCACGGGGAGGCTCGCGGCGGCGGTGGCACCAGCACCTGTAGTGGGGAAGGGAAACGGCTGCAACACCTCGAGCCCTGCAGCCAAACCTCAGCGCGGCTGTACCTGGTGGTGCTCCTATCTCTGTGCTTTTCCTCCTTCCCCTCTGCTGCTTCCTCCTCCTTGCAAGAGCCTCCCCAGCTCTGCCAGGCATTCAGCTGCTGCAGCTGGGAGCCCCCTCGCCGCCGCGCAGAGCAGAGGACGGTGCTGGCACGAGGAACAAGGCCTGGGCTTAATTCCCTACTGATTTTTAATATATATATATATATAAATATTCCCTATTTTCTGCAATGTTTTTGCTGGCTTGGAAATATTTCAAATACCGGGGGGGATTAGGGAGCTTCTTTTAATCAGATTTTGTTTTGTTTCTCTCTCTGTTTTTTTTTTTTTTAAGTCTCTGCCGAGGGCAGAGCACCAGCCGACAAGGAAGCGTTCTCCACGGAGGGACGAGTGCTCGCAGCGCAGTGCCGAGCAAGGGCGAGCGGAGCAGTGCAGCACCCCGGCTCTGCCCCAGGCTGCCCCGCACCAGGCTCAGCACCTCTCCCACGGCCAGGGCTGGGGCAGCAGGAGCCCGCTCGCTCCAGCTGCGGCAAAGCTCAACCTGGGGGGGATGCTCTTTGTGCTCATCCCCGACTTGCCCTGGGGCATAGAGCAGAACTGCCAGGAAAAACTGAGAGCAGAGACTTTCAGAGCTGGCTAACGGGCTTGGAAATCTGGCTCTGCCGCCATCCCCAGCCTCCAGAAACGCCCCTGCATGCGCAGCGCTCTCCGGAGATGCGATTCCTCTCGCAGGCGTGCCGCATCGCAAAAAATACCCCCAGCGGAGCGGGCGATGCCGGTGAGCTGCTCGCCTTCCCTCCTCCTCCCATGGCTACTTTCTGCGCTGGCTATGAGCCTGCCTGCATCTTTGTGTGGTTAATAAAAATAACGTAGAAGCACTCGGGAGCAGACAGAGCAATCCCAGAGACTCCAAACATCTAAGGGGCTTTGTTTCCAAGGCAACATCTTGTCTCCTAGCTGCAAAAGGCCACGGGAATGAAGGCAGCCTATGGAAAACGAATAGCTCAATGACAACAACAACAACAAAATCTGCTGGGGAGCGTATCGGGAAGGGAAGGGAGAGAGGGGTGTTCGTAGGGGGGCCAGGAAAGAGCGGAGCTGATCACGCCGAGGGTGGCTGCACAGAGCACGCAGGGGGACAGGGTGCAATTTATCTCCCGAGAAGCACGGTCCTGCCCCCATTGAAATGCACGGCACCGCTTCCATCGCCTTAATGGGAGCAGGGGAGCCTGCACAAATCAGCTATTCTTTTCTTTTCCCTTTTTTAAGCTACAGTGTTTGAAGATTTGAGCTAGTTAAAAATAATCCGCGGTCCGAGGCAGAGCCTTCCTGGGTCCCAGGAGCTCTGCAGCTATTGATGACAACCGAGGCAGGGCAGCGGGACGGGATGTGCCGCGGGACGTCCCTCAGACCCTTCCCATCGAAAAAGAAACCCGTTTTCACCCGTTTTTTCATCTTCCAGAGCTGTGCAGCACCTTACCCTGCATATCCGTGTGAATCCGAGCTGCAGAATTTGCCCGGTTTGGTTGTGCAAAGGCTGAAACCGGGCTGTGCCTAACAGGGTTCAGCCTTCGTGGTGGCTGCAAGGATGGAGTCACTCTTGGGGCCTTCTGAGCTAGCTGCCCGCACCGCAGACCTGAGGCACGGGGAGAGCAAAGACTGGGTGAAGCCTGTCCCCCCCCGACCCACCGGTGACAGCCGTGGCCCTGTCCCACAGCACCCTGTGGACCGGGATTGCCCATGGGATGTATCTCAGACCGGGAACGGAGAGGCTCACCAACCGCGCGAGCAGCAGATGCCCTGCTCGTGCTTTCCCTTCCCCTCCTGTCTCGTGGGAATGCCTAAAAGCTTAGGATGGCGAATGCCAAGTGAGCTGTCAGATCTTCTCCTCCGTGTCCCAGGAGGCAGCACTGAGGCCCCTGGAGTGCTTCGGGTCAGGCCGGGCGATGCTCCGGCAGCGGAGCCAGCAGCAGCTGCTCCCCCGGGGCTGGCTCCCGGCTCCGCACGGCCGGCACGGAGCTTCCCGGCGCTGAGAGGGGGGAGGAGGAGGAGGAGGGAGCGTGGGCTTTTCCCTGTGGCGGTCTCCACCTGGCACACCTGGGCTGCACAGGAAAAGGTGGCCTTGGGAGCGTGGTCTTTCCCCCAGCCCAGCAGCCAGGGTTGCCACTGCTCAGCCCCAGGCTGGGTGTCACCCGCAGCCCTGCCCGAGCAGGACGGGACATCTCCCTCCTGCCTCTATCTCGTGCAACAGCAAGCGTGCTCTCCCTCTCCTTTTCCTCAGAGGCTCTTTCGGAAGATGGACAACTTGGCCATTGATGTTCGGCCTGACGTTAAAACATTTTATTTAACTAATGTCTTTCCTTTGTACCTTCCCTCAATCAATACCATGTGGGCGAAAGGTTCGTGAAGGGAGAGCTGCTGGCTCAGCCCGACACGGGAAATGCTCCCCTCGCACTTTTTTTTTTGCACTCTCTACTGTGGGCAGAGCAGATCTGCATGGATGGATGGCTGCTATTCATTATTCATCGCGGTGTGCTATGCGGAGCGCTATCTGAGCAAGTTTTGAGACTGAGGAGGTTTGCATCTCACTCCCTCTCCTTGAAATGGTTTAAATTTAGTTTAATGCCAGGGAATTCCGCTGGAATTGCCCCAGTGGAGGGCAAGCCTGGACAACTGAGGGCTCTTGGGGCTGGACCGGGAGGGACAAGACTTGATTTTAAGAATCAGGAAGAGCATCCCTATGAGTAGCCCTGAAAGGCTGTGGCAAACAACAAAATAATACAGCCAGGGCTATGGTGGCTTCTCCTCGTTAGACAAGGCCTGCTACGATTCAGGAGAGAGCGATCTTTGGCGCAAAGTCGCGATGCCATGGGCCGGTGTCATCCTTCACGTCAGATCTGCGTTCGGATGACACTGTTTGCAAAGCACAGGGCTGGGATGTTTGCATCAAAACCAGTACAGCAATTTTACCCTCTTTCCCACGGCTCTTTCTTCTTACAAGTACCAGCTGAGTGCAACATACACCTGATAATCTTCTGCCTTAAATTCCTCTGCGGTGTTCCTGGACCACGTTCCACAGCTGTAACTTTCATCACTACGTGCCTGAGCTTCATTCCTACATGAAATGATTCCTACAGACCAGAGCTAGTTTTCACTTGCAATTACTCCAGGACCACTCTTAAAGCTCACAGCCCCGCTTAAACAAGACGTAAACTTCTTAGTTTGCGCCACCCTCTGTACAACTGGCTCCCAAAATAGTTCCTAATATTAATACATGGGTTGGGATTTTCCAAAGGACTTGCTATTGACCTAACCTGATTCACAGTGAGCTCAGCTGTAGATTGTAATCAACAGGGAACAATGAATGCTCCTGAAAATCCCATTCCTTGGGCATAATAGAGAAAATAGGCTTTTCAGGATAAATTTTTACCGGCTTGTTAAAAACTCTCATCTAGACTTCTTTTAAAATGTATCAGCTTGGATCTCTCATGGTATCTGCATGGACAGGCTTGCCATCATGTCTGAATGAATGACTGGTGGTCAGAGCTAAAATACAGCCAGCTGGGTTACCAGTTCCCTGCTCCGTGTTTGCTGGCTGATTCCTCACGTGGTTTTACTTCTTGGAGAGTCCCCAAACAGGTGACAATACAGCTGTTACCCTTGGTCCTAATACGATCAGGAGCCAAGCACCTGTTGAACAGCCTGGTGCACACCAATCCCGCCTGGCCCTTCATTTTCTGTGCCACCCTTGTGCTTCCTCTGGCTTAGCTCCCTTGCTCTCTCTTGACAGAGGCGCACACGCAGCTTGGCGGCCAGACCCACAGCACAGCGATACACGATATGCACTCAGATCTCCTCTGCAGATACGCATTGCCAAGCTTTCAGCCTCCCATTTAGCTGATATCTTCAGGTCAAGCTGGAAATGCGTTTCCAGTACGTGTTTGCCTACCAGAATAAAGCTCTCCATAGCTCTTTGCCGCTTCTTGTGAGCCACGGCGTTTAGTAATGAGGCCACTGACGGAGCAGTGCTATGTTCCTTTGTCCCTGCCAAAACCCTACTCCTTCCTATTCAGCTCAACAAGACGCAAAAACCCTGGTGCTGCCAAGTGTCCTTTCAGCTGCCAAAGGAGAAGCAGCTAATCAAACGAATAAAGGCGCGGGGCTGAGAGCGCTGGTGCCAGGCTCCGGCCCCAGCTCGCAGCCCGGTGAGCCGACGCTGGTGGCTCGGGGCCGCTGCCCGCGGGCTGCTCCACGGCCAGCTCCGAGCAGCTCCAGCTTCGCTCCTTCCCAGCACCGGCACCGGGGCTGTGCCGGGGAGAGGTGCAGGTTCACCAGCCCCGTCCCTGGTGCCGCCGCCTGGGTCGGCCTGCGTTGGGAACGCTGCCGCGAGGAACCCCTTCCAGGCACGCCACGGCCTGTATTCGTTAGTCCTTTTAAAGCGGTTCCTTTCCGCAGTGCCAGTTCCCTATCTCTCCCAGAGCCCCCTCCCCGCCCTTATTTCCCACATCGGAGAGAAAAGCCTCACACTGTGCCTTTCACGTCCCTCGGGCAGCGTGTTTGAAGCCATCTTTTTCGCCTCTGTTTTACATTCTGTTGGTCAGAAAGGAGGGGAGGCTCACTGTTGGTTTTCAGTATAAATATTTCAAGCATCGTATGGGTCGTTTTTCCTAACACCGCTGGGCTAGAGGCTCTCTGTTACCTGAGGTGCAGCTGGTGTAAACCAGCATCACTGTGTTGTCTCTTCTGCCGCCAGGCACTGATTTACACCAGATGAGGATGGGGTTTGTTTTCAGCTGCATCCCGATCTGCTTCTCCAGGACATTCTTCCATCTCTTCATTTTTAGCACTGGCATTAAGTATTTAGAGCATAAAATGACTAATTTCCCTCTCTGCAGCCGCTACATTTTGAGGCCATTTGGGAATTGCTGAAGTTATTTGCCACCTACAGCCCAGTGAGTTTATTAAAGAGGCCTTACGTCTCCGTAGTCCTTCGCATCCCAGATAACTTTGTGCAAACTGCTTATTTACCATGGAGCCATCACTGTGCAAACGGCCGGGACGCAGCCACCACTGGGATTAAAGGCAGGGGCTGCTGAACAGCCTGGATACCACGCCGAACAGTTTAGGACAAGACGTGAAAAGGCTGCTTTGCCAAACGAATAGCAGCAAGTTATCTCTTTCAGCTGGAGTTGCTCCAGTGCTTTTGGCATTTCTAGAGCTCACAGACACCGCTAAGAATATTTAAGGAGGCAAAAAAGTAATTTGCACGCTTTGGACTTTGGCCAGGGTGCTGCCGTAAATGCTTCTCCGCTCTTGCAAGAAAGCGCCACGGGCCTTTCAAAGGCCGTGGGCGCTCAGCTGCTCGGTTTTGCGTCTCTCACGCCAACACGGTGCCCCTCGCACCGAAGGGAACAGCGGGCCAAACCCAGCGTCGAGCTCCTCCGCAGCACCCAGGCGCCGGGCCGTCGGCGATCATGCCCCACCGCGACATGGAGGCGGCACATCAGCTTTCCAGCGGCCCTTCTCCCAGCCGCGACAGGGACGTGACGCGGGGACACGCCGCTGCTAGGCCGCGCTGCCCTCCAGCAGGGCCCAGCACCTCCGCACCGCAGCAGGGCCCCGCGCTGCCCCTGTTCTGGCTCATTCTTTAGCTCCACGCAAGAAAAAAGCCTCTCCTCTGGCTGGAGTAGTGATCATCCGGCTGCATCTGTGGCTAATGCTGCACTAGAGCCCCGAGAGACGAGCATCTCTTTCCTCCGGAGTCTCAGTTGCCTGTGCAAAGGCAGCTCTAGTCTAGTCTGGTCTGCAGCGGGCAACGTTGTGTTATCCCTGTTTCTGTCTGTTGTCGTGGATCTGATAGTTCTTGCCTTCAAAACCCATCTGAAAGCTTTGCGCGTTGCTGGGTTGGGGGTAACAAACCTCCGAAGGCACCGCATCTGCAGCGAGCTTCCCTCTGCGTCTGCTGCGACTTCAGGTGCTGGTTCCTGCAAGTCCCAAGCCCCTTCTCTGCCTGACGACAGGCAGACAACACGTGCCATTATCTGCACTGGGCTTGTGGCATTTCCCCACCGTTGCTGCACCTCAGCAATATTTTTTTGCCCTTCTTCTCCCCTTATTTCTGTGAGAAGCTGCACAGAAACCCCTCCGACATCAGGGGCTTGTCAAACAACCAGCTGCAAAAAAAACCATGTGCTGCCTAAACCAGCAAACTATCCCTTCCAGCCTGCCAGGCCAGCCTGATGGACTCATGATTTAATAAGCTTTTCCATTTTCATGTTAACTGTCCTCATCCCCCAAAAGGAGTAATGGACGCTGGCAGGATTTTTCTGTGTTCGTAAATATTTCCCTGCTGCTGCGTGCAGGCTGTTTTTCCCTTTCTCCGTAGCAGATGAAGATGGCTGCTCTGCCAGCTCGCCATGTAAATTTAATAGCGTTCCAGAACCTCTGTCCTACATAAATGTGAACGTATTTCATCCAAGAGGAACCTGTTAGTGAAGGAACAGCGCTGCTAAATCATTCAGAAGGTTATTGTTTGAAGTACTCACAGTCAACAGTGTCTTGGCTATTACAGCTCAAAAAAGTGCAGGGAGGTGGAGGATAAAAATGCGTGCGGATCATGGAAACCTCTCTAAATGAAGGAGCTTATGCACCGAGATCAACAAGGTATAAACAGGGCATTGCCAACCAGCAGGTCTGGCCCCATGAGGATGGGCCAGCTGCAAGCAGCTCCACAAATTATTACTGGCAATTGCTTTCTTGCTGCTGCCCTGACTTATTTACACTCCAAAAGATTTCTGAAGTGTGTTTATCTAAGAAAGATGAATCCAGAGGCTCTGGAAGGGGAGCGGAGCCTTCCAAAGAAATCCGGCCCCACCACGATACAATTCATTTCACTCATTAACCCCTCCAAGCGAGGAAGAGCCAGGGAGCGCGCTATGTGCTTATGCATTATGCATTAGCGCACCGTGTCATGAAATTCCGACTTGATGGAGGCTGAAGGTTAAGATGCATTTCTGAGCCCTTCGTTGCTCCTCGGTGTCACGCTGGAAGACGGAGCGAGGTTGTGGGGGTGGGGACAATCAGGGGAATGACAGCTCCTGCACCCAGACACTGATTGCCACAAGTGCCAATGGAAAGAGCCGCACGGTTCCTGATGGATGTGTGCTCCCGACGTCTATCCAAGCACCGCACGTTAACGTCTATGAGCAAATTCAAACATTTCAACCCCCTTTTAGTAAATTCCCTACTTTCTCTAAGCAGTTCTGTGTCATCAGTACATGAAAGTACCCAAATCCTCATTTCAATGTTGTTAAGTAATGGGCTGTAATTCTAGGAACTGCGAGGACTTCAGAGAAGGCACAAGGTCCAAAAAGAGACTCACACAGCTACTTCAATTCCTTACTAAGCTTGTAAAGCAGCAGCTGACGGAGCTCTGAGCTTCTAAGCTGTTTTCAGTCATTTAATTGATGATGCAACTGTATGTATCTGCATCTCTGTCCTTTACTCTTTACTGATTCATCTGTTCCCCAAGCAAATGTTGAAAACAAATTCGCTTTTTTTACACCTGTAAATTGCAGAAGCAAACGAACTGCCTGCGCAAGCGCTGTATTTTAAGATGTCAGTTCAATCTTCATGAGGGCATAATTAGTTAGATGTTTATCTGCCCCTAGCGCGTTGGGTTCACCCTACAGAGAGCTACAGGGGATAAAGCTGTACACCCTGTAGAAGTATCCCTCAGGTGCGCGTGCCTCGCAACCAGTAACCCCACTTGCAAGCAAGTACAGATGACGGATAGGTACGTGATCTGTACGGATGCGCGGTGATGAGAAGCTGCCTTGTTTGCAAGCTTCCCGTTGCAAACCGAGCCAGTTACTGCAGAGGACAGCCCTACTTCGTTACACACGGCCGTGTCCGATGCAGGAAACGTTTGGCTTTGCCCGCACCTGGAGCAGCCCAGGGCTCTTGGGCTACCAAGGGATGACAATGCCACGTCGCTGTGCTTTTGATCAAGCTCCAGGTACGTGGTTACCTTCTTGTTGCTTTGCTCCTGCCTGTGACGCTGCTCAGCCCCTTGTAACACCACAGGGTTAGGGCCCATCTTGTTTGCACTTAAGTTCAGCCGCGTGTATAATTACTGTGGGGTGCCCGCTCCCTGCGCACTCCGCTGCTCTCCAGCAGGGTCCTTTGACTCCGCGCGGCGTTCCCAAGCTCTGGCACTAGAGCAGCACGTATTCATGTCTATGAGTGAAATACATCTTCCATTGGTCAGCATCCAGAGTTTTGACTCTTGGCAACAGGCTGTCAAATTCAAATAATTCTCATGCGTTGCAAGGTGGCAAAGCTCTTAAAAACACAATTTAATTTTGGTCTCATCGCTGATTGGCCCAGTGGGAATTCTGGCTTAATCAAACTTTAATGTTTTCCTCGTAAATTTCAGAAAAATATCAGTAATTGGTCTGGTAATTGAATTTTCAGATCATGTATCAAAGGAATAATGTCATGCATGGGATAAGCAGCAGTCTGCCTCTGGAAGCCCAAACATCTGAAATGGAAAATTCTGCAGAATTTAGATTAAGATTTGAGTATACTGCTGTACAGCTAAGAATAGACCGTATTATTTATATCGTCAAAGGAAGCGGCTGAAATCACAGAGATCTTCAGAGAGTAAAGATGCTCAGACAGTTATGCACAGGAATCGTGTTCCTGGAGCTGAAATGGAAAGCTACTGACGTCCCAGCACAGGCACTCTGGTCCCAGCAGGCCCAACAGACCGGCCTGCACTTCACGCAGAAGAGAAATGTCAGGCTTTTCCCTCCTGGAAGACACACTCAGGGTATCTTCCAAGCACCCAAGTAGACAGAAGGGAGTAACCTGCCTACTGCAGAGATGTCTTGTGCTCCATCGGGTGCGTCTCCACCGTGCTAACGTCCCAACGCGCAGCATTTGTCCCATGTCTCTGACAGAGCTTTATTTCAGAGATTCGTGTTTTCCCGTTGAGTTATTCTCCAGGTCCTTCTCAGAAGTTGACTTCTGACTAGATCGGGAAATGAAGTGAAAGAGCTAGTGGGAAAAATTCAAAACATCTTTTTAATTAAAAATATAGTAAAATAGAGGCCTCTTAGCCGTAACACGACTGTTTCTCTGAAGCTCACATCCTTTAAGAACTGTGCCCCTCTCTCCTGGGACTACGACAGCAACACTCAGTTTTTCCTGTACTTCAGATGCTTTCAAGCTCCGAAGCCTTCCCAGAAGTACCATACATGCCTGCTTTCAGTCCTCGCTTAATTTTTCTCTTTTCTTCTGCGTATGCTTCTTGTCTCTTCACTGATGTTCTCTGCCTTCCCCTCTTGTTCTCCATCTCTCCAGGCGAAGCTGAGCATCTCCAACCCAGAAGAGTATTTAGATGGAGAGGGTCCTGCTTCCTCTCTCTGAGTCTGCAACTCCAGCGGCTTTGGGGAAATTGCTCCTGGTTACGCTAGCACGCAGCAGAGGAGAAGGAGAGACCAGGAGTCCGCTCACCTGCTCCTCCTGAGTCCCTGCGGCACCCTTCCTCCGCCAAGGCAAGGCAAAAGGGTTACACGAGAGGAAGGCTGAGCGTGCCCAGCCGCAGGACTGGGAGACAGATGCTTGGCAGGAAGCAGGCGTGCAGCCCCGTGAGAGGCTCAGGTGCCAGATGAAAAGATCTGCTTTCCTGGGAGAAACAAGCAGTGCAAACCACGTCCTGCGCCCAGGACTCTGCCTCTGCAGAGGAGAGGAGCGGTTTTCACACTGCCTACTGCGGGTGCCTAGCTAGGGTGCTACCCACCCTCTCCGAGGAGCTGCAGTTAACACTTGCAAACAAGGCGATCGCTCATCGCTCTCATTTATTTAGGTGCAGAGAGATGATGTTCATGCTAATTCAGGCCTCTTTTTCCCTTTTTTTTTTTTTTTGACACTAGGTGCCTATTCAGCTTTGCCAATCCTGTGTCCATCGGAGCCAACTGGGTGCCTGGGTGTCTCCCCTGTGGCATGACAAGTAGAAGTTACATCGGTTTTTGCAAAACAAATGTGTCAACAGGTTTTGGCGGGTGGTTCTCTCCATGTCTCATTTAGATAGTATCAAATACTGTCGCTTAAGTAGTGTCAAATGTTTTCATTACAGTAATGAGAAAATATTCTCCTTTAATTTCTTCCTTTCATTTTAATTTTCCTCTCGCATCCACTTATCAGCTAGCATTGCTACTTGTCACGTAGCAAAAATGAAGACTCTCAAAGTGTTCTGTTCAGCTTTTCACTGTTAAAAATTCCAGCAGACTCAATTTCTCTGAAAATGGTGGGATTTTGAGAAAGCTTCATTTTTAGAATGAAAATTACTTCCAGGGAAATAAATAAAATCAGATACAGTGCGTGTGCTGGCATTAGCTCAGCTCCTTCCATCTAGGGGAAGGGGAGTTGTTTTTAAATTCATTCACTTGAATGTGCAGGAAAAAAAAAAAGGCTCTGATTTGTTTTGATGATTAAAACCTCCAAAAATATCAGTTTCCTGCCCATCATTCAGAGCATGTTCGTGTCAGACAACAACAAGAGGGAAAGTTTATCCTTGAACAGCGACAGAAGAGCACAAAACCAGCTACCTCCAGCTGCAAGTGCCGCCTGCCACTGCTGGGCTTGGTGTTCATTCCCACCCTGAGCACAAAAGCTACGTCAAGGTTGAAGGGTTTGTTATGTTTGTGGGCACGTTTGCCTTCAGATCCGTAAACGCCCTTGTTTCCTGTAGGTAACTGATTGTTAATAGCTCCTTCTGCTAAGAAGACCAGAAATTACATGCTAATTGATCCACGAGGCAGCTGACAGCACGCATTTACGCAGCAACAAGCGTCTCAGGTACTCTCGCCCCGCTGGTGAACCAAGTACAGCACTTGTGTGGTGCTGCAGCGGGGAAAGGAAGCAATCCCTGGCTTCATCCTTCAGCGCTGCAATGGCGATGCCTCCTGGCGTGTCACTGGAAAGGAAACAGGTCCCCCTGCCCTCACTCGGGGACCAGAACGGGGCCTTGCGCTGTACGGACACGAGACTGAAGGCAGCCACCCACTCGGAAGCGGGCAGAAGTCAGTCTTTCACCCTCTGCCGCACGCACGCACACATATTCAAGGCCAGGCAGGTCTCACAGTTCTAAGTTTTTTAAACAGTTGTCCGTATGTTCCTGTCACTTCCCTGCTATTCTGTGAGGTTTAATTTCACTGGGAGTGAGGGTGAACTGAGTCCTCTGAAACCATTTTGTTTGCACAACAGGTTTTCTGAAGGCAGCACGAGTGACTCCTTTTTGAGAAATCTCCAGAAAATTTCTCTCCTCCAGTGCTGCAGCTTCAAAAATGTCAAAGCAGCAGCATCAACACCGGATCTTTCCTAGGGCAAACCTAGGAGATGTTGCGCCATCGCTCCCAGAGTCACTCTAAGCTTATAACCACCTGGGCCAAGCTAGACAAACGTCTGCGGTTCCTAAGAGGCTCAGCCCACGAGAGAAAGGACGCAGCAAGATGCCCGCCCCATCTACCGCATTTCAAGTGTGGGACAAGCGAAACGAAAGGGCTCCAGTGGTTTAACAGTCCACAGCTTCCTCAAAGGAGGAGAGCCAAGGTGCAGGGCCAGGAGAGCTCTCGGGTGCCCTGCTCCCTCTTGGCACCGGGCTTTGTGGGCAGGGAAGGGGTGGTCACGTACATCTGAGCAGTACGTGGGGGGACAGCGAGGCTGGCAGCCCCTTCTACTCAAAAGCGCTGACGGAAATCCAGCCTAGGAGGAAGTTCCCAAAGGGACGTGGAAGCTATTGACAAGTGGGTGGTTCGAGGCGATGAGGAAGAAGCAGCGGAGGGAAGGGCTCCCAGCGGCACACCACTTCCTAGAGCGAGGTGTGGAACACCGCACCCCGGGCAGCGCCGGGGATGTGTCTGCGCCCAGAGCCAGCTCTTCCCCCATGCAGCACACAGCAACGATGCTTTTGCAAGAAAACGTCAGGGGAACATACCGCTGTGGCAGCCTAAGTTGTAGTCATCCCTCATACGCTCCTGTGGAGCCCGATAACCACGAACTCTCCTAATCTACTGGGCAGCACGTGCAGGGGAGCACTCCCGGGCACATCGCCACGGGGCACACCTGCCCCGGGAACACGGGCTGCCTGAGCCTCGTGCAAATACACGCACCGCACAAAAACAAAGCCCCAGACTCGCTTCCCAGCACTCCTAAGGCTTATCAGAAGGAATAGCATGGTTTTGCAATGGAAAAAGCTGAGGAACAAGGGTTAACAAAACAGACAGACATCTCCTGTACCAGCACTGCCAGGACAGCAGAAGCAAGCTGGACAGAGAGGGTGGGATTTTGAGGAATTGCATCCGTGAGCATCACACAGGCTGGGAAGCAGCCCCTGGGCTCATGAGCAGTAACAGCTGCTGAAAGGTGCTCTGCCAAATATGTGGGGCCCAGCCTTACCATGGAGCTCTTCTTCAGGTGATTACACAGCCAGTGCTGCTCACCTGCTAATGATCTTCTGCTAACGATGGTTAGCAGAGCCACATAAATGGAGCCACTGGTGCACCAGAAGAAGGGCTTTTGCTGTGTGGGGCTGGGCAGCGCAGGATGTTGGAGAGCTGAGCGAATGTAGGGGAATGCTTTAGGATGCACCTCTCGCTTGTTGCCTCAGTTATCTCAAGGGCTTTAAGTGCTCAAGAGAAAAAGTCATGTTAAAATGCAGCAATTAGGATGTCTGTAAGAAAATCCATACTCTGCTTTAAGGGGCTTCTGACAAGCAATAACAGGAGATTAGCAGAATACAGCAGGGCTCTGAAGCTCCTGATAGCGGTTATTTTCTTTAAGATGCAGTTGTTGATATGCAACCAAGTTAGAAGTTGAAGGGATACAGCTGATGTCTTCTCTCCTTTCACTATCGCCTTTCTCTTTTAACTCTCTTACACTCTATCTGCATGCAACAGACCCTTCAAAATAGTCATCTGTCTGGATCTGGAGAGGAAAAACTGCCCACTTCGTCAGCATTACACAAGCTATCTGCCCCCAGCCGATTCTCCCTGCAACCTGACTGCTCTTCTCCAGCCAGCTGTTTGGATGGAGGCAACAAACATCTGTTTTGCCTCAAAAACAGCTCCAGCATCTCTCCCTAACACATCAGAAGACACCAAACTGAACAGCAGATAGATCTCCCCTCCAGGGGAAAACTTGTATTTGTTTTCTGTGAAGCAGAGGATGGTTTATATATGAGTGACTGCTTAATTTTCTACCTGTTGATGGCCGCAGGAACACAAAAGTTTCATGGTTAGAGAGCTGTGCCCTCAGTTCCCGGCAGGACTCATGGGCTGGGACCCATCCTGTAGCATCACCTCCCATTAGCTGAAGCCTTCAGCTGTGCTGGGCTTTGTGCCCTCTCTCATAGCAGAGGGGGACCCAGGTCACAGCTTCGAGACTATGAAACTAATTTTAAGTCTTAGACACTTTTCTTTGAGAGAGAAATAATTTGTACCACCTTCACAATAAAGGCTTTCCCTGGCTCTGGCTCAACTGCTTGGCAGTAGCAGCATGTAGGAGGTATTTCTGACTTTAGGGTTCCTGTAACTGAGAGCAGTCATAAGCTCAGGCAGGCAGGAGAGGGAAATCCAGGAAGTGTGAAATCTAAGCCCTAGTTGTTTTTTTTTTTTTAAGGTTCCTAAAGAAGAGCAGAATGGCAAATTGTACTGTAACTGCAGGCTGGACCTTTAGGAACTCCTTCAAGTTTGACTTCTGAACACACTTCTTTTTTGTTTCTCTTTGCAGCTAGTTTTTGCTCTTAGTTACACTGTTCAGATCTTGCTTTGTGTATGTGCAATTTCCCTGCTCACCTTCTGGAAACGTGAACCCCTCCTGCCATCCTGCAAGGTGTTCCTGCTGTGACCTAAAGCTGTTCAGCAACCTACTGGCCAGATCTAGCCAAAAAAACCCTCCATTAGACAACCCTGCTACGATGAGTGCCGATAAGCGCTATGGGGAGCGTGCAAGAAACAGGAGACTTTCAACTCCACTGTGCCCCACCTTAAGGCGTTGTTACGGAGTGAAAGCCCTTTTTATCTCACTTAAGCTTAATTGTGCAAAACAGCAAAAGCTTCCACACTTGTTCAGTGGTGGCTCTGGTACTGACTGATTCAAAATCTAAGTGCTCCCTAGATCGTCCAGCATTACAAAGGCTGGTGGATTTGAAATCCACGTATCATGAGTTCCTGGCTGAACTACAAAAGCTTGTAACTTCTAAAGTCTGCTAGGTTGCTCTCCTTCTAATGCCTGTATATCAGCAAAGTGAGGCTTGAAGACTTAGTACTGAGTCACTGGAAGGCAGAACTTGTTCTGAAACACTGGGAAAGTTCACAGCTCCAAACCGACCTGACCCCTATGACTCAGGGTGCGTGTAAGCACTATATAAAACTTCACTTTAAGGTCAAGTTCAGAAATGGAAGATTCCAGCATTACAAGAAATGACTTGAAAGACTTCAGAGAAGTAACAGGAAGCAGAGACTTTGCTGAAAGACGCCCAGCATCTTCAAAGGTGGGAGAATCTTAGGATGAAGCAACTGAGTGGGCAAATATTGCAACAGCCTCCAGTGCTTTAGAGAAGCCCTGATGCTGAGAGCAAGATCAAGGCGAATGCTTTCAGCTGGTCGTCCAGGAGGTCCACGCAGCAAGCCAGCTCCACCCCAACAGGCCTCATTTCTACTCATGTAATGAAATGGAAGTGACAGGCTGGCACGGTTTGGAGTACAGACAAACCTCCTAGCGAACTACTGCAGCTCCCAATACCCCAAACCTGCAAGTTCTTGATTGGGACGCTAGGAGACTTCAGCATTCAACATCAGGCAGATGAGCTTGAAAATGTTAGCAGTGACCATGTTTCTGGTCTTTCAAACATGTTTCAAGTTCCCAAGCTAGTATAGCAAAGGCAAAAGGGGAAGGGAAAAGGTTATGAGCTGTGAAGGACAAAAGACAGAAAGATGGATCCAAGCACAAGACAAATCACAGCTGAGTACTGTCTCACTTCTGAGTCCTCTTTAGGGTAAGGAACATAACTCTGCTGGAGTTTTTCTCTCCCTGCCAGCCTGGCATAAGACAAAATTAAAACCAGAGGATATTTTTTGCAATGCAGATTTTTCTCCTCTGAACCCATCCCACAGGATATTACAGGTACCAGCCATGGATACCTAATATAATCAAGAGAATAAGCACTGGAACGAAGCTTGAAGTAAAGATCAGGCAAGCAAAGCTTATGGTAGATGGGAATGGGCACTGGATACTTGGGCAGCTTGACATGGTTGACCTCACTGGGAAGAAAAAGGCTGAGAAACCTAGAAGAGAAACTATAGTGTAGGAAGGGGGAAGAAATAGCAAAGGAAGTTTATTGTTTGCTTACGCATGGCATTAGGCGAAAACACAGAACTTAAGATTGTCTGCCTCACTGTTCGTTATGGGACAGGCTGTCGCCTCATGTTAGATCATCTTACTCACCATACAAAATCTCTCTTGGGGTAGCTTTTCAAAAATGCTTATTTTTTTCTATCAATTTTTGCTACAACAGTTGCTTCCCCCATGAGCTAAAACTGATGCTTATGATTATGCTTGCAAATGTCAAAGTTGTCCAAGAATCAAAATAGACCCACGTTTACCTGAGAAGTATGCTATTTTAAAATCTTTTGCAGGAAAAAAAAATCCACGGTTATGCAAAAACATATTTAAATAGCAGTTTGCTTGGCGTCATTATCACAAATACAAAAACATTTGGGGACTTCTTTTATGTGCTGAATATTTCATTCAGTCCTGCAGTGCAGTGACTCCCTAAACCTTTAGTGATCTGAGATCTGCTTTTGAGGCACTAATTTGCTGTTGCCATGACATTGTTAATGTCTGAATTGCTTTTTTTAACCACACTTCTCCTTTTCTTCAATCTCTTGCAGAGGCATTCTGAAATAGTGGGCATGAGCTGATCTTGTGGAACAGCCTGTGTGTCCTCAAAAACAACAGAACAGTGTTCATTTTTACAAGCCGGATGGATGATACAATCCGGATGGATGGATGATTACAGTCCTGCCAGATGATAGGTTTTGAACTGCAGAAACCACAATGAACATACCTGACCTAGTCAAAATAGTTTTGGTTTTGGGTGTGGGGAGTGAGAGGTGGGGAGCTATTTCATCTGCTGTTTTTAACAGTGACATTCAGAAAAAATGTCATTAAATAAGCAAAATTCATTATTTTCTTATGCCTAATTGGGCTTCCAGAGTGAGTAGAGTGAATAGAATGGCATTACACTGCTTGGCAGTGCATTTATTAACATACTTGCCTCCCAGATCCAAACCGGACTGGAGAAATCTCTGTCAAGGTCAACCTTAGCAGAACAGCATTGCTTCCTTAGGAAACACTTTTTGCAGGAGATGGACTTCCCTGAATGGGATAATACCTTCCAATCACCTGGCAACTTAATAATACAGCAGCCCCTACTGTTCAGGGGCTTAAAGAGGACTTTTTCAGGCATTCTGAAGAATAGCTCTTCTTGGCTTACCCCTCCTGGGGTTCGGTTCTTCCCTCGGATCAGCCTACCTGGATGTGCACATCAAGCAGAGGCTGAGATCAGGTGCTGCCGACGCCGGCTCTCACAACGGAGAGCTCCCTTCACGCCCTGGCCAGATGTAGTGTGTGTCTTTTCAATTCCACCTCTGTGCTGGGGAGCTGCTGGGTATCACCCCGGGTGATTTACAACCTAGTGGGCAAAGATTCCTCTACTACTGGGCTTTCTTGAGTCAACAATATACTTGCCATTCACTAGGAAGGAAAAGGTCTACAAGTGTTACGCTTTTTGGGGCCATACAGAGTGCAAAGCGCCACTTAAAACTTAATAACCCAGAATGGCTTTGAATATTTCCTTGCTTCAGTCTCAGTTTTTATAGGTGTATCCGGAAATAAATAGTGCTCTTGGAACGCGCTAACAGTGACATCTGAGTATTTCCAGGAACGTACACTATAAAAATGTCTGCCCACCACTGAAAGGAACAGAGATCAACATTTCAGATAACAAACAAATGCCTTTGATTTTCTCTCTGTGCCAAGGAACACTGGTATCGTCTCTGTCTCCTGGGCATTCTTCAATGTGCCTCATTAGGACGTTATGAAATGTTGCTCTATTTGTTCTGTTGTAAACTAGCAAAACAAGCCTTGGGGCCAGGTTGACTTGAGCGGAGCCGGTTGGATTTACACAGGCTGAGGATCTGACCCCTGCGCGGCAATGCTTGTGTCGAGCGGCTGTAGCAGGGAGAGCTGGTGGAAGAGGGAGGAGGGGGAAAGATGATCCCCTGGCAGCTTCTCACTGTTTTCTTCTCTTCAAACAGCTCAGCTAAGGAAGGCCCTAACTTACGGCTGCCACTCTCTTTAATGTAGAAGCTTGGTAAGACAAATTCTGCTGTGTTAACACACATCTGCAGGACTTGAAAGGTTTCAGTCTTTAAGATAGAGGTGGAGGCAAAGGCAGACACCGAGCACTTTCAGAAACTTTCTTCCCCACATTGGAGCTCTTAAGCTGAACGGGTAGCTGAGAAGAGCTCCCTGAAAGTATCACAGGGACTCTGCAGTCCAACTGTGTTTTTTCCCTCTACAAATACCAGGGAAATGTGGTTTTGTTTTCATTTTTAATAAACGTGTTCAAAAAGCATAACAGCGCCAAGGTTAAAACACGCATGGGAAAACTTTCTACAGCTAATTTCGCCAGTGTGTTTAGCATCTTTTTAGAGTTCACACCTATTAAGTTGGCTTTTAATGAGTCAAACTGGATATCTGATCTGCACAAACAAGGTGAGCAGTTGTACGCACGTATTCAGTTAAAATAACGTACAGAATCAGCCCACACCTCCTCTGCAATTGCACATGCCAATGTGTTCATGGGTGATGTCTGCTCCTGCCCTTTGCTCACCCAGTGGGTGTTTGCGTAACCGCAGTCCAGTTGCTCTCAGGATCATTCCCTCTATAATGAATAATTTTCAAGTTCAAGTGGTGAATGCCCACTTCCATTTTTAGAGATTTGAATGTCAGCCACAACCTTAGATGCAGATTGCTATGGAGATCTACCAAATATGGACTCCTGAAAATTCAGGCCTTTTGGAAAGGTCAGAAGTGACTGGGACTGCAAAAACTTTTCTAGCCTGGCAGTCTTGCTCTACGTTGCCATGCTTTGGACTAAGTGATCCCTGACTTTGGACAGAGCTTTAACAGTGTCTTTTAATCCTAGATGCTGGGATGTTTCCATGTGAACCCACATCAGCTATAAGGACAAATGAAAGCTGCACATAATTGCTGGCTTCAAACCCTTGAGGAGCTTTCCCTATGTGATATAGGTAGCACAAAACTTTAAAATACTGTGATGGAGCAAATTAGAGTGGAGTGAAAGAGGACTGTAGTTGGAACATCTAATTAGAAAGCACTGTGAATTATACACTTTTTTGGATATAAATAGGACAGCTGGATAGACCAATAGAAAGTTGCTTCTTGAATTCTGGCGATGCAGAAGCGTACTAAAGAATTGGTGCTCCCACTGTGTTGCCAGAGCACTTAAAGGTCTCCTGCCTCAGACCCTACAGGCTGTTTCCCCGGACAGCAAAGATGAGAGTTTCTCTAGTTCCACAAGCGAGAATCAAGTCTTTCAGCTCATGTTTTCTTCTGGGTATAGACAAAGGGGTCATTGACAGCAAAGAGCTGCTCTCACCGTGAGACCATCTGCCAACCTACGTCTGCTACATCCCCTACACCCACCTAGCAGACGGGGCTGACGAATTCAGATGCTCTGCTCACGACGGGCATGGCCCCACTGCCCGCACGGGATGCCTGGCCCTCTTACAGGGCTGGGGTCCCGGTGGCAGCTTGAGGACCTTCCCCCTGGGGCAAATGGAGATGGTGGCAGCAGCAGGACCTCACTGTGTAGACTGCAGAGGTTTAGCATCACCTGCAAACACGCCTGCTCTCCTCCAGCTACACACGGACATGGGAATGGCTTTGCTGAGGTGGGTATCTCAGGGCCTGTGTGGCTCCAGCGTCCCTGGACTGATGTTTGGAGAAGGCAGGCTTGCTTCTTCACAGACACGATGGCAACATGCAGACACAGAGGAACTGCCCCCTTCCCCTTCTGGCGCTGCTGACTTTTGAATGAACGCCCTGAGAGTCACTCTGTGCTCCCATCTCAGTCCCCTGCAGGCATTTCCGTGAGACACACCAATTTGCTTTGACATTTAATAAACTGCTTTATTTTTAATTTTGCTTCTTACTTGCCAATTAGAGTGCCTTGCTGCCATGGGAACAGAAGGACATCAATAAAAGAATGTGAACAACAGTTTTGTCTTACACCCAGGAACTCAGGTGGCAAAAAGATCAGGGTCCCATTTGCCCCTTCTGTGCAGAGTGGCTCTGTCAGTCTGTCCATCTGTGCCACGAGGGCTGCAGGACCCCTCTGTTTTGACTTAGTATGAGAGACAGAAAAAGTACAAGCAGGGTTGTAAGGGTTTCTTTCCTGACAGCTCACCTTAGGGGATGGAAAAGGAAGCGTAACTCCAGATAAATAGTCTTGGGCAGTGTATACCGAATGAAAAGCTTTTGACTTCTGCCCATGCTTTGAAAGAGGTGTTGGCCACAAAGTCTGTGCGTTCGGGGCGTGTTGGCAGGGAGTGCTACGGCGTGGCTGTCTCTCCGCAGAGGGGCACTGCAGCGTTTTGAAGCCCAGGGATGAAGGCTTGGTGGTGAGGATGGTCCACGTGAGCCATCTGCCCTCTTGGGTTGTTCTCTGCCACGCTGTATGTCATATCTGCAGAGGCAGAGCCTGCTCTTGGAAACAAGCCATTCCCAGCGATAAGTCGCTGCTTTTTGGATGGGACAGCTTCAGCCCTGTTTATTTCAGCCTGTCCTAGTCAAAAGCTCAACTTGTGGATGAAAGCAAGAGCTATTTGCAGAGCTAGGAGAGTACATGCAGATCTGACCTTTAGAACAACCTTTTGCAGTTGGGGAGATGCTACTTTTATCACATCATTACTTGTTATCCTTTTTAGCATTCAGCTATAAGCCACTGCCCCTTTCTTTCCTGTAAGAGCTGGAAACAGCCATCTAAGAAGCTTTGGTGGTGGCCCTGCACGTGAAATCGGACCTCCTCTCCTGCACATCAAGCGTTTTATTCCTGACCACTTCTAGAATACATCCGCTCAGATTTAGGTCCTAGGCGCTGCCTCAGATGCCCTGGCTTTACAGCTGTAATTTTGAGTGCATGCACAAAGGTGCTGGCCATTCAGCTAGCGGTTACAAAGAACGTCCTGATGCCTCGTTCAAACCCAGCTATGCCTTAGAGCAAGCCACAATAGAGGCCAACGGCTGAGTCTCTTGGGGCTTTGGAAAAATTTCACCTCTCAGAGCCAACACATCTACCTCAAGCATTAACAGATGCTTTTCAGCAGCAGTCTCCCCATCCAGGCCAACTGAGAAGAAACAGAAGTGAAGTCGGTGTCCCCCTGGGGCTGGCCCGGACTGGGGCTGCCATTTGCAGGGGCTGCTTGTGCGCAGCTGACTCGGATCCTGCCACTCACCCTGGAAGGAAGCGCTGGTACTGCCCCAGCTCCTGCCCCCGAGGAGAGGAGCGAGGGCAGTTCAGCGAGGAAGAATTAGAGCAAAGCCAGCATCACCCCAACCTCCCTGAGTAGATCCCAGCCTTTAGCCTGTTGATGTTCACGCCTCTGCTAGACCGGCCACAAAAAAACCCAGTTCAGTGCTGTTGGGTGGGACAGGGACAAGCACTTCACTGGAAGCTGTCCTGGTGCCATTAAGCCTCTTTCACCATGTTCAGTGTAGCGACCTGATCAGTAACTCCTGGCAACTGGGAAAGCCTCTGAACCAGGAATTGCATAATCACTACAAAAGGAAATCTGATTTTTCTCGCTCAAGCAACTTGCTGGACTAATTCTTCCTGATCCCAGGCAACACACTACAGCTTCTTACAGAAAAGGGCTTATAACGGTGTGCTGGTACTGCCTGATGTGTGTAACAGGGTTTGTAAGGGCTGCTAGGGAGCACATCTGCTTACATCTGGAATTGAACTGACAAAAAGCCAGCACTTTGCACTGGGCTCAGCCCCTGAGCTCAGTTCTCTTCCTAAAGGGACAGTGAAGACTCACTGGCACTGCAACAAATTCCCAGGGATATCTTGGAGGATTTCAAGGCAAGTTAGATAATGGTAGCGTACAGTGATAGGCTTCCCCTCCCCACCAGCCCTCGCTGTTTATTTACTGCCCACTCTTCCAACGCAAAGTTGATGGCAGAGGAGAAAAGGGGCACGGCGCAATAGCCTGTCTGCTCCTTCAATCCTTCATGCTCCTGGATGGGCCCGGATAAATGAAGCTGAAAATGCATGCTGACAGGCAGCATGACCCGAGAACTGGGGGCCTCGCCTGCCCCGGATTTCAGGGGACTGAAGATTAGCGGTGGAAAGGCAGCTTGCAGCACAGAGCTGCTGCCCGTGTGAATTACTGCTAGCAGCTCTGTCCTCAGCATCGCTCTTCTTTTTCCAAATAAACGAGCTTTATTTCCAAATAAAGCTCGCTCCTTGCCTTACGGCGCAGCGGTGCCGAGGGAAGGACCATCAGGGACGTCTTGTGCAGCGGTGGCAGCCACCTGACCAGGGCCAGCCTTGGGTACCCTATAGCTCCTCTAGGAATGGGAAGAGGGTAGCCAGAAAAGGATGTCTGCCTGACAGACGTGGCTTTTAAGGTGATTCAGTGCGGTAAAATGTCTGTGCCAACAGCCCACGGCTGCAAAACAAGCAGAGGTGTAGTTTGGGCCCAGCTCCTCTTGGTTTCTGAAACCTCATGGCCAAGAGCCCGTCTCAGTTTTTGGCCTTGATGCCAAAATCACTCAGAGTGCTCATGCTGGGGGATGGGCTTCAAGCTGCTCGTATGCAATTCAGGGCTCTAGGGTTGGGATTTTCTTGTGCATGGACACTTTTTGCCTGGATCCAACAAAGAAATACTAGATGCTCGTCTCCTAGTCCGCAACGACCTAAAGAGCAGCTCAGCCAAAGACAGCTCTGCAGAGCCTTGTGTGCTGCTGCATCCTATATCCTTCCCAGCGATTTTGTTCCTGGAGTGGAAGTTAAGGAAATGAGGATTTTTGCCTACTCACTCATCATAAGACCAGCCTGAACCTGGCTCATGATCCACCATCATGCTGAATATGGTCTTTTGAGTCTTGGTACATTTTTTGCCTCTGGAGTAAATTAAATAAAGCAGCCTGCAGTAGCGGCATGCATGCACCACCTCTGGAGAGCAGACTTAACCCCCTGCAGTTTCCTGGGTAAATGAGGTAGAAGTGAGCAGGGAAGACACCTGCACGAACCGGCACGGGAGAGAAGCAGAGCTTGAACTTGGTAACAAAACCCGTGTGGCGTGGGAGGGGTTACCAGCCATACATGAAGTGAAGCTGCAGTAAAACAAAAGTCTGTTTAAATCTAAGGGACTCGAGCAAGGGCAGCACAAATATCACCATGTAGAAACCTTTGCACGCCTCATAAATACAGCAGTGGATCTTGGCAAAAGAAAATCTTTACTAAGCCTATAGTACCAACAGCAGTAATTAAAGAGAATAAAGGCCAGAAGAAAAATGGCTTCAAGAGCTTCGGCTAAGGTGCTACTGCTCTTTGAACCAGGGACAGAGGGAGGTCATTCCCCCACCAGAGGAGGAACGCCATGTAGCAGCCATTTGACCACACGCTACAGATGAGGCCAGAGAACAGAACACGTTAATCCAACAATGCTTGAGGAGAACTTGCTGCATGAATAGTGATTATTGAAACTGAAATTTGGTGAGGAAAACCTGACTCAAAATTCCCCTGTTTTTGGCATCCATGAAAATGCCATGCTGTGCCTCCAGACAGGTTGTGTTGCCAAAACCTGTGCTGCCTAAAAGAAAAAAAATACCCAAATGTGATGAAATGAAGAAGGGAGGAATGGAGAAGAGACCTGCTTCTCCCTTGGAAGAAACTAACTCATAACTTTACAGGATGAAATCAAACTTGCTGAACAGTGACTACTGGGATCTCTTACTTCTCAGAAAAATTTTTCCATTGTTGCCTGGAATATCATCTACCAGCTCTAAAAGCTCTCATTATTTTAAATAAAAACTCAATATAATTGGCAAGTGAAGCATTCTCCTGGCCTCAGAAAATGCTCTCTGCTTCCCCATCACTGCCCTTTGTTGCAAGGCTTTGATCGCCGCAGACGGACAGGCACGGGTGGGGAGCTGGGATGAGCTGTGCCCCAAGGGGAGCCTAACCAACAAGGAATTGGTTGTATTCAACACGACCCAACAGCCTAGATACCCGATCGAACATCTGTAATGCACATCCAGCAACTAAAACTGGGTGAGTAACCCCCCTCCTACAAAGGAGAACATAATTCAGGGATGGTTTCAGACTGTGAAGAGGTGGGATCACGAACAGCTGGGCTTTCAGGAGGACAACCACATAGCTAACTGGAGCATGCTGGGTCTCCTGGGGGAGTTTCTGTGCGTGATTTGATTCTCCATTCCCATGATCTTGGCATAAATCAAGAGTAATTGCTCTGCAATCAGTGGAGTTAATCTTGTCTTACACTGGGCTGTGGGAAAATGAAGAGTTAATTATAAATAGCTGACCTAGGGGAATTATTCGTTATGGGAGGAAAAGTATCTAGCAACAGCCACGCCATCAATATAGATATAATGCGCTGCAAACCAGAGACTCCTACAGCCCTGAAAAATGAAGAGGGCAGCAGAAAGGAGGAAATCTGTTTAAAGCCGGTGGGTGCGATGTTCTTTGGCTGTAAGGCACCGCCAGCATCAGCTCCCGAGCGGCTGGGACACTCGGGCGGGATGCGCTGCATCGCCCCGAGCGCCGCAGACACAGATCTCGCTGTGAAAGGATGGGGTGTCCTCAGCCCCCAGCCCCCAGCCGTCAAAAATCCTAAGCGGACACGGGCTGATGCCTATCTCCTGTGCTTTTTCTGCACAGTTTCTATCTCTGTCTTTGACCACAAGGTTAAACATCGCCACGGTGCAAAACGACAGTGTTTCACAGCGGCTCTGGAGGCTTTGTTGTTTCTGATCTTCACCTGGAGCTTGCTTCTTCCCTTCCTTTGAATGAAACACAGGGAACCCCTGCCTTGCCTCTTGCTGAGTGACCGGGTGAACGGCGCATTTGGGAGCAGCGCGGATCCTGTTCCCTTCTACCCAGCTAGAATTCTTCACGCTTCACTCAGCAGATGAGGCTCATGTCAAAGCAGTAATAATAGCTAAGTGAGTTCCCATATGGTATCTTTAATCAGTTATTACCAATGTACACAACACTGATTAACAGCCTCAGTAAAACCCGCATGCAGGTAATAAACTCCTCAGGTGTGGCAGGCCCTGCGCGTCATGTCTTCCGCCCTCTGCAAGATGAATGCAGCACAGCTCGAGGTCCCACCGTCTCCTCCCGGGGACAGCGGCCGTCCCCGCGGTGGCTGCGCGAGCCCCTGCCCCACCGCCTTGCCTGAGCTGCAAGGAGCAGCTGCTTGCCTTGCAGGGACAGGTCTCCCCTCGAGCAGGAGCGGGGTGGCGTGGGGTGTGGATGCAGCAGATGCACATTTTAATTTCCTGCGTGCTCCAGGGCAGAGCATCAGCTGGGAGCTCCTCTCTCTTTGCCTCAACGGTTCAGCAAAGTTTCCCTTTTTGGAAGGATGGGACTTCACAGCCACAGGCCATGAGATGGCTCTTCCTCTCCAGTCTGCCCACCACCTGTCCGGGTTAATCTCAGAGTGCGAAGAGACTGGGCTGTCACCGAGGTCCCCCCAGACCTGGCCGAGGGGGCAGGCACCCACCAGGCTGACAAAGGTCTGGGGAGGATGAGACGGGAGTGACAGTTCTGCACCCCTCGGGGCCGGAGCAAGGACTTGCACAGGGAGAGCTAAGGCCAGCTCCTGGCTTGGCTGGGCTGCGGGACAGCGTGCCGTGCCCGACCTCCCCCGGCCCGGCGGTACCGGCACGGTAAGGGGCAGGACACCCGGGGCTACTGCGGGAGGAACCGGTGCAGTCCCATCCCTCCTCCGGGCACAGCAGGGCGGCTGCCCCGGCTCTCCTCCCTCCTCCTTTCCCCTCCGTCCCAATCCCAGCCTGCCTGCGCTGTTGAGAAGCCCCAAGCTGTTTCGGAGCAAAGCCTGTGCTGTCCCTCGCTGCGATCCCTGAATAATAAATGGCAGAGCCAAGGGAGAGGTCTCTTCCCAAGACATTTGTTTTATGCCTTTTTGTGAGTTATGCACCAGAGATCTGCTAAAGGCCAGGGATGCCCTGTATAAATGTTTTCATTTTACATCTGGAGACATTCAAATAATAGGAACATCATAGAAGGCATTCGGAAAACAAATATTTTAAATGGTACTCTAAAACCGGTGAGTAAGCAGCGTGACTCAGCAGCGCTTCCCAACACTTCCCAGAAGAGATGGAAATAAATCCACTTAATAACTGACATGTGTTTGAAATATGCTGAGTAGTTTGTAGTTATCTGAAATTGCTGCTGGGAGAAGTGACTTGCAAACATGCCTGGAGAGAGCACCCTGCCTGCGTGGGGCAGGTGGAGGCTGCAGCCAGATGCAGCCTGAACTTCAGTCTCAAACATGGGGGTGACTTTCTGGAAGCATTTTAACGAGTGTCTCGTCACCCTTAGAACCAGAAACACACCAGCATCTTTAAAGCTCCTACTGTGATGTGTGTTTAACCCCAGTGCCTCAGCTGTGCAGCACATAAAATAGCTAGGTGTATTTTTTGTTCTGGCGTACAGATCTTTCAATCCCTTTACGGACAGAAAGGCTCTAGAGAAGGACACACAGCATCTCACGGCGTTCACTGACACCAGACGCTACCCAGGGCAAGGCCACCGCTGTGTCTGCTCTGCAGGGAGTGGCTGCACCGAGCTACATTGGATGCGGTGAAACCCAGCTTGGCCAGCCTGTGCCATCCTCCGGGAAGCAGCTGCTGGTGGAGTGGCCTCACCCAGCCTCACGGGCTGCGCTCCGAAGAGCCGTGCGGAGGCTGCATAGCCGCGGCTCTGCAGGCGCTCGTCACTCCTGCTGCTGGGTGCCGAGGCCGCAGAGCGCAAGCGGTGCGAAGGCAAACCTGCCGGAGTTTTGCACTGCCCCAAGACAGCTTTAACACGTCCGGACCCGAACCTCGCCGCAGAAGGACAGCACCTGCTCGCTTGCCTCTGCTCCGTCTGGTTGCAGTCCAGCCGCACTCTGACTCCTCTCTGCCTTCTTTCCCTTTTCCCATCATAAAGTGATGCCCTGAAGACACAATTTGTCCCAGCACCACGAGGAAGCACACAGGCAATTGCTTCGACTTGTAGCAGCTTTGGACCCCCGAATTGGGCACACATCTCCCACGAGCTGTGGCCTCTCCCTACCATAACCTCGGCCCCTGTCTGGGCCCAGGAGCTGTAAGGAAGCCCCCAGCAGGCAGCGAGGGCGTTTTCACCTTCCCAGGGGCTCTGCTTCAGCTCTGCTTTCCTGCCAGATCTTTTCTGAATGACTTGTCTTTTGTGTTGTCCCGTTCTGGCCCTTCCCCGCGGCTCCCAAAGAAGTCATCTTCCCCCAGTGTCTTGTGGTAATGGAAAGCAGCACCAGGCTGCTCATTAATTCAGCGCTAGTGTCACAGTCCCGTGGCTCCTCCGCTCTCTCCTGTGTGACTAGTGCTTCCCTGCCACACAACCTCAGTGGCAGCGCTAACTGCGGCTGCATTTGAATAACAAATCTCACAAGGGAAGGCTGGCAGCCCTTCTTCCAAGGGAACAGGTTTTTTTTTTCTTCTTTTCAAACTAAAAATACTCCCTGCATCATCCAAAAAACCCTATCAAACACATAAAGCTCATGGGGGAAAAATATATCACCCTGTCAGTGAAAAGAGAGAGCCTGCAAGCAAGGAACAGGAGAGATAAACCTCCCTACAGCATGGGTTCTGCGTTTTCACAGGTGAACAGGGATGCTGTATAGTGCTGGGGGACGTGGGGATCCTTCTCAAGTGCGCCTGTTGGAACGCTAGCATTCTTCCTTACCCAGAAAACAAGCCTAAAATGGCTGCTGAAAGCAGCAGCAGCACCAGAAAAAACCCAGCTCCACAGACGGGTTTGCACCTGAAGACATTGTGCTTTCCACCAGCCAGGGACCAAACAATGCCAGGCAACTTTATCTGAAATGTTTTCTCCCCGTGGCTAGCTGAAGAGGAAGGCAATATTCGTAATTTAAAAACCACCTTTTGAGTATTTCCTATTTTTGCTCTCCCACACACAAGTCCTCAGGCCACTCTTATCCCTCCACATTTTAATTCCCAAAGGACTGGGCGACCCTTCAAGAGCAGGTCATCCTGGCCTCTTCTGATGGCACGGACAGAAGAGGGGAAGCGCTACGTGTCTGGGACTGTGTCCGGTTGGAATTCCCTTTCCTGGCATTGTGACTGCTGCCTTGTCCTCTCACTATCTCACTGTGTATCTCTGGGAAGACTCAGGCACCATCTTCCTTAAAACCCTCTTTAGGTGGTGAAAGATGTGGTTAGATTCAATCTAGAGCTCGGAGTTGGAGCTAGATGACTGTGGTCCCTTTCTTACCAGAGATCCCCTGAGACATCTCTTTCCCTCTGTTTTTCTTCAAAACAAAATTAAATGGCTAATTTTAATTGATGGCATCTGTTCTGGTCACTGGTTTTATACTACGAGTCATAAAGCAAATCTCAGAATTGGGAAGGCAGCATGGAAGACAAGTGTCACCAACGTACAGCGCCTGGCTGATGCCAAGCGCTCACCAAAGAAACAGATCTGAATGGCATTTTGAGGTGTGATTGCGTCGATTCTTCTCATCTGGCTCACTTAGACAGGATGCTGAAGTGGATCAAAATACTTTTTTTCCCTAGAAATGTGTTTCTTAGGAACAGGTTTCTGACCGTGCAGAGGGACTGGTAGAAGGTGAACATCTATCGCATCTCGTCCCCTGACTGCTGCCCATTCGCCACCACTGCACCAGCCCACAGCTTCAGGGAGACTCCAAAAAGCAGACCCAGCGTTTACTGTTCAGTGAGGATTAACACGTTGCCATGACAACACAACAGATATTATCCCGAAGCAGGACCAACGTGAAAAACATCACGCTGGCACATCAACCGCTTAGCAAGGTGGCACCTTCCACACGATGCCCATTTCCAACTTGCTACGCGACGGCCACCCACTCTCCTCTCTTGCGGCTCCATTTCACAAGGACTTTTTTCACCCTTTAGGAATTTGAACTAAAAATGTGTTTGCTAGGCCACCCTGGGGAAGTAAAGGGGAAAGGAAATTTTGGTTTTTAGAGCTCTGACGGTGATTGATAGCCTTCTCCTGGAAGAAAGGTTAGTTGATACTTCTTCTGGGTGCAGCAGCTTCTGTACAATCCGGCTGCTTGCCCACTATTTCTAGACTATTTCTGTTTGAGTCCCCATCCCTCCTCTTTTCCTCAGGGCTGGTATCATCTCCCTCCTTCACAAACTCAGGATTTCTTCCTGCTCACAAGCACTGTTACGTGTCTGTAGCATGCTGGGATTCTGACTATTGTTTACTGCTACTACCGCTGCCCTATAAATAGCTGTAATCCAGGTGGTGCCAGATCTAAGGTCACATTTCAGCCTTAAATGAATTGCCAGTTTTCTATTGTAATTACCCACGTTGGAAAGGAGGACAGATTGATAAACTTAGCCTAAGTAAACTCTACATGAAGACTTGGCAACCTCCAACTCTACAACCTGCTTATTTAATTGGAGGGCTCTTCTAGGCCAAATTCTGTCTGCGAGAGCGACCCGTGATGTGTTTATAGCCATGATACAAGCTTATTTTGTCTCCACTCTAAATGCTATCTATTAGTAGCATGACTACAGAGAAACAGACACCGGTTCTGGGGCGATCTTTCTTCCTATATGCAGATCATCATGTATTATTGACTGGATGACCACGACTCAGCTTGGCAGCAGCGAGGAGCCGAGCCGTGCTGTTGCTGCTGCAGCAAAGCGAAGCAAGGTCTCCCGGGTCTGGCCACGTGTCTCGGCCGGCTTGGCTGGGCTCCCTCCTGGTGCTGAGTGGGTTTGACTCTCCATAAGAGGCAGAGAGAAGCCATGCTAGCAGACAGCTTCAGGCTCTTCTAGTTGGTGCTAAGGACTATCATAAACTGTCTTCATACTCTGCCCTTACCTTACTGTGATCATTTACTAGGGCAAGATTCTGTATTTTCAGGGGCTCAAGCAACTGGAAGGTGACAAAGGAGGAAAATACATTAGTGGGAGATGTGGAAGATGGAGCTTTCAGCTACAGAGCCTCCAGCAGAGCTTGCACTGGGCTCTCCTTGTTCTTTGTGCTCTTTCTTTCTTTCTCCCCCACCCTCCCTTTGCAGCAATGATTCCCAATACACGGGCCATCTCAGCCAACAACAAGAAGCCGCTCTTGAATGAGCCAACCATCTCCCCGGCAACAAGGCAGGCTGTGAAAATAACAAGTGCTTTCCTTTTGTTTCATTTTTCCCACTTCTTGGGAAATGCCCTGCCTTTTATTTGTGCCCACTGCTCAAAAATGTGAATGATGGTAACCGAAATGTACCTTGTGGAGGGATGAAGAGGGGGAGAGCAAGAAAGCTGGCTTTGGTCTTAATAGAAGAGACTGACAGATCTTTACACGTTAGTGAAGGACAGGCTAAGACATTTGCCTGGTGCCGTTACAGTGGTGAACCCCTCAGGCCCAGTGTAGCAGGAAGGGTCACATGCATAGTGCAGGGCATGCAGCAAGCAAGCAAGCTTCGCCTGCTGCTGGACAGCCAGGCGAATGCTGACGACCAGGTCAAATTAACGGAGTGGCTGAAGCCTCCTTATGCTGCTTTCCCATTTCTCCCCCTCCAACCTGCTCCTGTAGCCCTAAGTCACACCTCACCGCAGCTCCCATCGCTTACGACGGCAGACAGATGGATATTGCAAGGGGTGGCCGCATCCTCCCTGCAGCGAGGACGGCCGTATCCTCGCTACCCCAGGCCTCCCCTCCAGCTGCCAGCCAGCAGCAGGAGGCTTCCTACCAGCGCAGCGGTGCCTGGCGAACCCGTGGCTTGCCTCTGCTCATCGTCTCCCCAGAGTTATCAGCAGCTTTTCTGCCTTCTCAGAGAGCTTGGTTTAGGAGAATGCAGTAGGAGACAGCTGGTCTAAACAGACACCTGCCTGAAATGGAGTAAAATCCGCAAATGTCTTGAGCTGACAAGTAGAAAAAGCGTTAAAGAGGAGCACGTCTTATGAAAGAGGGTCTCTCCCACACACTGCTTTGTTTGAACGAGGAGGCAGCTGGTGACAGCGGCTGTGTCCCTCGGTCCTGCCACTGCCTAGCAGGAGGGAGAAGAGGGTGGCTCCTAAAATTGCCTTCGGTGCGTGCAGAGGCGACGGGCACCGGGTTTCTGCACCGAACCCAGCTGTTAGGGAGCAGGCTGGATGCAACTCCAGCGCGCATGGCTCCCTTTGACAGCTGGCTTGGGTGGGTTGTTCAATTACATTAAACAGATTAAAATTGAAGCACTTATTTTTTTACATTACTAACCAGTATTTCAAAATGTCATGCGTATGTATCTTTCTTTAGCTCATAATGCAGGAGTTATACATCGTAGAAAACATAAGGCCGCCACAGACACATTTTGCTACGAAGTCTGAAAGAAAAAAATTCCCTATACGAATTTTTTAACACTGCAGTCACTTTTTAGTTTTCCCTTTCATAGCTGAAGCAGAGACATTTCCAGACTCCCATTGGGAAAAAAATTCAATTTTAAGGCCATTTCCTGCCGCCTCCCAAACCCTGGACCTGTAAGCCTGCCTCAGGTATTTGTATCTGATCCATGCGACTGATACTGGGATTCTCTGTTAAGTAATTACTGAACAATTTCAGCCTATTTCCGTCTGGTTTATGCTAATATGAGCATGCTGTACAGCTGTTTTCATAGCCTTACTTTCCTTCATGTAATCACTTGCTCTTTCCCAGTCAGGGAGCCAGAACTGGGCGCTGATAGCCCTGAAGCTGAAGAACACCTGCGGATGTCCTGCACGTGGGTCCTATCTCGTCACGGACTGCTCTTTTCTTCCCCTGCACGCATGTGAAAGGGTTTGTGACACTGCACTGAAACAGCTTTTCTGGAGTTTCAGGCTGACCTTCTGGGCTGTGCTCTGGTGACAAGGTGACACGAGATGGCAGGACGTGTTCCTGCCTGCCTGCACAGGGTGAGAAATAGGGACCTGGGTGCTGCCTGCAGACCATGAACCTTTTGCCAGCCAGCCAGAAGAGCTGAAAGAAAGCCTGTTCCCATGAGCAAGGACCATGTATAAAAGTGAAATCCTACACAAGACTGTTTTGTTCCTAACTTGGGGACAGGTCCTTATCGGCAGAGCGGGTCAGCAAGACCTGGAGTGTCTGCTTTTTGTGATTAATTTTGTCTTTTTAGCTCATATTTCCTATCTTGATCGCCCTTTGACTGACAGAAGCAGACAGATTTAGCCTGGACTCTTCCCCCTGCCTTTCACTTCCATTAGACTAAATACTGGAGGTATAATTAAGGGCAGCAGAAAAAGGAGAAGAGTGAGAGAGGATTTGGTTATTTTACCTCAATAACAAAAGCACAAATCATTCGATTCACACTTATTACATTGGGGAGGGTGAGGCCATTTTTTTTCTTGCTCTGAACATCGTCAGGGTGCCATTCTGAAGGAATAAAGGAGGAGATGCATCTCCCGTGCAGTCTGGCTGGGGGAAACCGAAAGAGCCAAGCAGTGTCTGGAGCAAACCTGCCCTGGGCCCATGCCCCTTCCTTCCCAGCTGCTGAATCAGGGTCGCAGCAGCCGCAGCCCCAGCCCCAGCTCCCCTTTGCTGAGGTCTATTCTCCTGGGGGCTTAAGTGATGAGTAGGGAAAATCCCCCACAAAAAGATTTGCATTGGGAACCCTTGGCTGTGGAATGACTTTTAAAATAGAAAAGCTTTGCTTGAAAAGGGATGAACTGTGTAGCATAATACTCAGCAAATCGCCGGTTTAATGGCCTCTCTTTATAACAGCTGTGTATTAGTAACAAAAGCAGGGTAGCAGAAGCTGTGCACTTCTTTGTAAGATTAAAATAAATAGTATTTCATACTAATACCAGCAACTTTCTGTGGAGGTTGACTAAGAGAAAGGAGCAAGTGGAAGACCACAGCCCGAGAGACTTGGTTTCTTTCCCCTCCATCTGCTGCTGGATGAAGGAGTATTGCATCTACAAACGGAGAAGGTACTCTGAATCACCCCCTCCCAGACTGCTGTTTGACTGACAGTAGTTTGTTGCAGGCTTGTCTGGACACAGTCAGCATGATACCACTGTAAGACAGGTGCTACCACGGACTAAATGCATTAGGGGAAACTAGGGTGGTGAGAACTTAATCTAAGTTGCTTTTTACCCTAAAAGGCAACTGAGGATCCCTACTGCCATAAAGCAGAAATTGAAACAAGAGTGGTTCATGCTGGATGTATGGAGAAACATCATGGGGCCACTAAAACAGTGGCGCAGGTTGCCCAAAGAGGCTGTACAGTCTCCATCCTTGGAGGATTTCAGTCTTGACTGGATAAAGCCCTGAGCAACCTGGGCTGACCTCAGCGCTTACCTTGCCTGATCAGGAGCTTGGGCTAAACACCTCCTGCGGTCCTTTCCAGCCTGAGTTCCCATATGATCCTAGGAACATTTGACATCTTTTCCACAGGAATATGAATGGACACGGCATTTCATGCAACCCAGTACTCCATCTCTCATTCCTGGCAGTCCTGATAACAGCTCTCCAGCTCCATGCCCCTTACTTTGCCAGACCTGGCACTAAAGCAGCACTGAGCTTCTCTCCTAGAATTAGGACTTCAGGCATTAAATAAAGAAAAGGAAATTTACGATTTAAAGCTGTCTGCCACAGACTGTTTATCAGACATGGAGAATGATTTGTTTCTGTTTTCCTGGACATAGGTTTTTAGCTGAGACAAGATACGTTGCCTTGCTGAGAGCTGAGTCACTGAGTAATCAACAGATTAATGTAGTCAGTTTGAAAGCCATCAGCATTAGTTCTCGGCAAGCTCACAAGAACTCCATTATTGTATCATCACTACATTTGGGATGAAAAAGTCTCCAGGATTTAGAGTTCCTGTGGGAAAAACCCCTACATGCAAAGAAATCAAAATACCCCTTTGCGATTGGGAGAAATAAAGTACCTCTTTATACAGCAACACCACAGCAGGATTTTGGCATCCTTTCCAGTGAATGCTTTTATTATCAACCCTTAGATAAGGAGTTCGGGGTATGTAATATATCTGTCATTTGATAGCTACCTAAAAATAGTCATGACAAACTCAGTGGCATATAGGACTTTGCCTTTACCAGGTCTTTAATCTGAAATTATTGTACTTCCAGTGAAACCAAGTAGCTTTACTTTCTGCAAAGAGCGGTCTTGACTTCTCTAGGGCTCTCTGTTTCTCCATGTGGGTTTGCTGTGATCCAGAAATGCAAAAAGGAAAGGCAGAGGATGGCAGAGGCATCTGGCAAAGGAGCCACTGTTTAAAAATAGGGAGCTAGTTAAAGCGACAACTGTAAAAGGACAGGCTAGCTCAGGTGTGTGGCCTGAGAAGGCTGCCAGACATCAAATTGTTATTCTGACAGACACATGCTAACACTGCTACCGAAGACTCTGTCTATAAGAACCTCACTGAAGCAATTCCTTCCTGTTTGCAAGCAAAATTGCTATTTGGGCACACTTCAATGGGGAATGTGTGAGTAAAAGCGAGTCAGGCCCCTTCAAAAGTGCAGTTCATCCTAAAAGCCTTCCTACATTAGCAGGCTGTGGAAGGGATTTGAAGAATAGCAAGACTTCTCCCTGAGACATTCCTACTTGCAGCTTAGTATCCAGCGCACGCACAGTAGATAAGACACATCTTCTCACTGTCTCCCCATGCCTGTCAGTCGCTCTCTCTAGGCTGTTCCTAGATGAACAGAATGATTTTTCACATAGCCTGGCCAGTGCCAGGGCATGAGAGATTGTGGTTGTTGCAACAGAGAGGTCCCAAGGGCTACGCTTCCTAACTTAGCTGTTATGTCATGTGCAATTGCACCTATGCACCTATTTTACACAAGCTGCATGCAATAGGCATACAACAGTGATGTAAATCTTTCCCCCTCTCTCCTTTTCCCTCCAAGACATTCAGATTGTGCAAACACATCCTGTTTGTGCTCTGGAGTATCCAGGCACTCAGCAACTTGTAGCCAAGCTGTGGTGATTTTAACTCACCCGTCGCTCCTTATCACCATATTCGATGCCCAGGGTATCCATGGCACGTACAATAGCTGCCAGTGACTGTATAGTGTTGCTGTAGACCACCGGCTTGTACTGCTTCACGTCTTCTCCAGAGAAGCCATCCTCATGGATGATCCTGAAAGAAAAAAAAGGACAAAAACCTATTGAGAATGTCATTTCAGTGGGGGAAACATTTAAAACAGAGCTGTGCTCCTTTGAAAAGCACATCTGCCAGATTGATTCACTTAATTTAGTAGGCATTTCTTTTTAAACCTTCCTGGTTGTTCGCCACTAGCGCATCTGAGCCCAGTGCCTGGAATTAGCATCCCTTTTGCTCTCTGTCAAGGAGGTCTTGTGCAGGGTCGCGCAGACAGACCCTCCCTCCCAGCTGAACTGGAAACCTTGGACACCGACTTGGAGCCTGGACAGCCTCCTGTTCGCACGTGCGCTGGTCACAAGGAGGAGGTTTCCAGGTCCTAGCTTATCTTTCCTGTCAAGGTCTACGGAAATATGCTCACTGCTTACAATGACCACCAGATCAGATCTTTTAACATCTGAAAACAACTGATAGAAAACCCTAACTCTTGTCTAGTCCTTTTCATAGGACTCCTGCGGTGCCTTACAAAAGAAGCTGGAGTTGAAATCCCCCTGTATGCTTGGAGACACAGGTATGGAAAAGGGAAGTGATTTAGTTGTGTAGCACACGAAGTATTTACAGCCCTTCACACCTCCGCCCTCCTTCCCAAACAGTGCCGGGAGTTTTGCTGCTGAAGGCATGTTACGCTACCAGCTCTGGGCGCTGGATGCTCTGTAACAGTCTGGGCTGTCAGACCCTGCAAAAGGAACTATTTGATGGAGTGAGACCTTGCAGCCCCCCTGGACCTGGTGACCAGAATCACTTACTCCTTTGTAGCAATGAAGGAGGTAAGGGGCGAGGGATGGCTGCAGAGGGAGCAGGCAGAGGGGCACAGGGCTCTTGCAGAAGTGTTTTACAGCTTCAGCCGCACCCTGCTCGCCCACGCGCAGGGCTGGCCGTGTTGTGCATGCGCTGTGCATAAGCTCCGGTGTGTCTTCGAACCACTTTTGCCTTGGGAATTTGTAAGGACATGGCTGGCAACGTCCCTTCCCTGGTCTGAGCTTTGCAGCCCCACTGAGTCTTCCTCCCCGTGCAAACTGGTAGGAGCAGCTGCCTGAGCCTGGGCAGGCGTGAGTGACTAGGAAGTGAGACGAGACCTGTGCTCTCACCAGCCCGGATCCTGCTGGAGACCTGCAGCCGGCCTGCAGGACACAAGAAACACATCCCTGAGTTTCGCAGCAGAGCATTGCCACGGACTGGGAAGGAGACTGGCCCCTGTGATTTCTTCATCTCTAAGTAACTCAAGAACTAAGCCAGGGTGTGTCCAGGGAACAGCTAGGGTTCACAGAGCTAACTGTGTTTGACAACAGTTCTTCCCAGAGAAGACAGAAGTTACGATCCTGTCTCTTAAATATTAGCAGGGAGGATGATCCGCTTAGCCAAAATGAAGTCCTGCCTTGCTTGTCCTCAGATCTCACTGGACAACAGACAGTCCTCCAGTAACAGATTTGTTCGCTGATAAAACCTAGCACCCTGTCTGTAACAGGGCTTTTTTTTCTTTTTTTTTTTTCTACATCACATACACACAAACCAAGGTCTTGACCAACGCTGGCATCTCCCCCAGGGAGCGGGAGAGCTAGCAGGGATCACATGTGAGCTTGCAACAGATACCGTGCTGGGACGGCAGTGGAGAACGGGGCTGGATGCCAGCCTTGTGTTAGTAACAGATGACTACACGAAGAACAAGGCTGATACAAACACGCTGACAAACTCACAGACCTACTTCCCATGATGTGAAGCTCACAGAAAGGTTTTCTAAGACAAGTGACTGACTCTGCGCTCCCCACCATGACACCGGACACTGTCCTCCTGGGAGGAGTTACTCCAACACAGACTTAGGTCCTGCAAAAACATTGCTACAAGCAGAGGCTGACCAAGACAGGGCAGTGGTTCAAATTAACAGTCTGGGAAATTGTTAAGCTACTGATCTGAGTAACTGGGCAGAACCCCCATTTAGAGCTAGTTTGGATTCTGATGAGGACTTATGGACAACAGCAGAACTTCTGCTTTGTAGCTTTCGTTTGGCGCGAATCCAGTGCTTGTGCTGAGGCTTGGACTGGGCTGAGTAATGGGGTAGGAGAGGGGCAGCAGAGCCGGGTGTCAGCGCTGCATCTCACGGACCATTTAACGTTACTCAGACAAGTTGCTGAACTTCTGGGAAATGTGCTCTTAGCCAGAAGTTGCAGTCAAACCTGAAGAGTTACGGCTGGCACAAAGCACAAGAATCTGCACCAGTCCCATCTGAATTCAAGAGAGACCGTACAGCACTGGTTCCTCCCGCTAGGAGCATGGCAGCAACACACTCTGCAGAGCAGGAGTCCTGTGGGAGGCAGGCAGGCGATTAGCAAAAGCATCACCAGAAATAATGCATTCCTTTTGTTTGGTTGGGGTGGGGTGGGCTTTTGGGGCAGGGGGGACTGAACGCTGGCTCTGGGCAACTACGAGAAGGAAACATAAAGGAAAATATGAAAGGGGTGAGAAGAGGAACAGGCACAAGGGCCAGTGTTAAGGGCTGCAGGAGGACGCAGGTGAAATGTGTTTGGTCCGGCCGCTCTGCCCACACTGGCGGGGAGCGGAGTGATGCCCGCACCTTGGGCTGGTTTGGGTTCTGCCTGTCACTGCCAGGCACCAGCCAGGGACGTCACAGGGCAAAAAGAGGGCTGAGCAGCTGTTTCAAGGAAGAGGTGAGCTCTGGTCTCCTTCAGAGTTTAAAACACCTGTGGCCCTGTGCCATGAAGTTGTTGCCCGACACTTTCATTTCCAAACACTCGGTGTTTCTAAATACTCCAAACCAGTAAGCTCCCTGTCGCGTAACAGGGCTCCTTGCGCTGAAGAGGCAGAATTAAGCGATGGAGAGTGGCTCTGGTATCCCTCAGTGAACATCCTGCTGACTGGGCAACACGTTGACATCATTCAAAGCATGGACATAAAAGCGTTGCTTTTAAACGGGGCATAAAAGAACACGGAGGGAAAAAAAAAACGATTGTTCTTCTGTGAAATTTCTCTGGGAAGGCAGCCACAGCGACTGAAAGCTGCGCTGCAGATGCCAGTATTGAAGTTTTGCTGTAGGAAGTACCTACGGATTAATCAATCATGCAGTTAGCACATTACCTAAGATTTGAGTGAGCAAATCCCCGCTGACTAGCGCTGTTCCAAAGGCTGCTAGGACACTGTGAACTGGTTTATTGTCCTATATGCTTTTAGCAAATGTTTCTCTTCTTGCTTGCCTTGGTGAGCCGATCACTGAGCTCCTCTGGCAGCTTTTTCCGTGGTTCTTTGGGAACGCTCTTGCTGCCCCTCACCCATTTGGGATCCACCTTTCTCCTCGCCCGCAGAACGGCTGTGGTGCTTCACTGCCCAGAGGACAGACCCGCACGACGTTACCTCTGAAGCCCCAGCACCGCTGGGGATGGCTTAAGCCGGCTTGTGTGCCCCAGGACACAAGCAGCACTGGGTTTTGGATACTGTAGTCAGCTGTGACCATTAAAAATGCAAAGTGTGTAGGACCTAACAGAAGTGAGCAGAGTGTCAAGACTGGGAAGTCTTTAAAGATTCAGGCAGGGCAGGCTAGTCCTTAAGCAACTTACAAAGTAATGGGAACAAAGGGTTTTCAGCACTAAAAATTTGAATCCTGTTTTCCAAATGGCTTGTATTTTTTTCTGCATCTGAAATACATACTCTCGGCCACACTAGAGCCAGTGCTTCCCAGGGCAGAGGAAGAAAAGGGCTTTAAGAGGATCCCGGGGCTGTGGAGGGGAGAGACAATGCTCTAATTTTTCAAAGCAATTCTGAGCAATTAAAAAGCCATTTCATTCACCAAGTGATTAATGAAACACCGTGCTCTGAATGGAATGGTGAGAGACAACCGAAACAACCTGATTGTCTAATGTACCTATTAATGCCTACTTCCTATCCGTCAGCCACTAACACAAAGCCCACATGCTTGCATGTTATATTGTCATACGTGTCTTAGTATGGCATTAACAGATAGGTATTTGCTGAGGAAAATGGCTCCACTGCAGAGCAGATCTTCTGCCATCCCCCAGCAAGTCATTAATCCTGAAGGAGTGCCCAGTGCCTCAGTGATTATTGCTTAATTACAAAATAAATGAAATACTTGGAAACAGGGGCTGCATTTTGCGTAGCAGCTCTCTTTGGCTTCCATTCAACAAAGCACTTACATGCCTTCAGCCTTTCACTAAAAGATGAACGTACTAAATAAGCAAAGCCAAAGATAACTTTGTCGTATGTCCCCGCTGACACGCGCTGCCCCAGCAGCTGTGAAATGGCAGCTCTGGACGGAGCACGCGACAGCTCCAGCACAGGAGGGTGGGATCTCAACCTGCGGGCTGATCCAAGCCAGGATCCAGTTTACCCAGGTCAGTGCTGGGAGGAATACTTGTCCATCTGTCCTAAAAACCTCTCTGCTCCAGTTCCAGACAAGCTATTCTGGCGCTTTCCGTCCAGCCCTTATAGTCTAAGTCAGGTTTTACAGATGTAGCGACTCTTCCCTACACCTCCGGCTGGGTCCTCTCGCGAGGCACGGTGCCCCAGACGAGACTCAGTCCTCACTTCTCTAACTCGTCAAGATCATCTTAAACTGTAAAGCTTATCCTCCGATGGGCTGAAGTACTTCTCCCAGCACCGCGTCTCTCACAGGTGCAATCACAGATTTTCACCCAGGTCATTGATGAAAATTTTGAAGAAAACCAAGCCCTGTCAGACCCCTGCATAGTCCTGGTTGACAGAGCCCTCTGCTCTGACCACAAACAACTGTAATAAGCTGTGCTACCCACCCATTTTTATGTAAGATGTGAAGTAGGGTTAGGGTTAGGCTGTTATCTAGGCTGTTTCTCCAGGTCACTTTATGAAAGTCAAGTGGGACTCTATCACACCCTTCCCAAAATCTAGACGTGGTGTCAACTATGCCTCTCTTCCTTCCTGCCAAGAAATGAAATGAGATTAGTTTAACATGCCTCTTTTTTGAACAATCCAAGCCAGATGTCACTTATCTCCCTTTTTACCTCCTAGGTGCTTACAAATTGTTTGATTGATAGTCGAGTTGCCTTGAAAGCTTCTGCAAGTCGACTGGTCTGTAACTCTCTCACTCCTCTTTTCTCCCTCTACATTTAAAGACAAACACCATGTTTACATTTTTTCCTGTCTCATGGTACCTCACCTGTCCTCCAAGAGCTCTCAAGGAGAACTGTTTATGTGTCTGAGACCGTGCCAGCAGAGCCTGTAAGTATGGAGGGAGAAGCTCCTTAAAGACGGCTGGTCTGCAAACGTTCAAGCTTACAGAACTTGTCCTTCTTCTGCTGTGCCTATCTGTAGCACAGCTACTGGCTCCAGGGACAGACGGACTGTCTCACCCGTACCAGAGGGCTGTTGGCTGTGGCAGCGGTTCTTCCAACGCCAAAGCACCATGTGCGATCCCTTCTCAAGCCAGTGGGCGAGGGAGGACAGTGATCAGCAGTGGAGCCTGCTGCCAACACCTCTGTCCCGCCCCATCTTCAGTACCGTCCTTCCTTTTCATAGCTTTGCATGCAGGCTTTTCCTCCTGACTGACAGCCCCGCCTCATCTCCTGGACTTTCTTATTGCTCCAAAACCTACAGCCAAAGCCTCTGAAATGTTTCCTGCTAAATTCAGGGAACCTTGTGCAGCTTCAAACTGTCCGCATCACTGTAAAAGACACACGGAGACTTCCAATTACCTAGCAGAGAAAATAAACCCCATACTGTTTCTGTTCTACCTAAGATGATTTACTTTCAATCAGCAAGATGTTTCCAGCTGAATGAAATATTTCTGTATCAATGCACATCCCTAAAACTACAGCGATTTGCTTGAATAAAACTGGGCAAGAAATCACCGGGAGACTGTTACACCAGCAGCGTACTGCAAGCAAACACCTTGCAAATGCTCGGCCCAGTTCCCGCAAAAGCAGTCCTTGCTCCTCACCTTCACCTGAACAAATCAAGGTACTTAAAGCTCACCGCACAGCTTTTGTACAGAGATGGATTGCACCTCTCAGGGCTTCAGGGAGCTGCCAGCGCAGGGACGGCAGCTGCACGGGTTTCAGCCGGCAGCGGTACCCTGCTTAGCACCGCAGCTCAGCCTCAGCCTGGGTGGCTGTGTGCTCCTCAGCGGCATTTCCTCCGCGCCGAGAAAGCCCCGTTCTCCCCGGTGCGCTGTACGGGGAGCTTGCGAAGTCCACACAGAGGATGCGTGCAAGGAAAACCTCCTGGCTGGGGCAAAGAGCTTGAGATGCTACGGGCTGTAAAGTGCTGCTGATGCCTGCAGGAGATCCCTGGTGCCGCGGCAGAAGGGAAGCGGCACGAAAGGCACCGCTGGGCTCTTGCCCGCTGCTGCGTTTTTGCTCAGGCTGTTAAAAGCACCATTCACACATCTGTTAGGGTACGGGCTGATCAAAGGTTAATTTTATGTAAAGAATTTTGGAACACACACACACACACATACACACACACACAGATCTATTTTTGCTTGGCAAACTTTCCTGTTTTTTTTTTTTTTTCCACCCTTCTTCCCCTCTTTTTCTTTTCAAAATAATCTTTTTTGCTTCATATCAGAAGCAAGCGCATAATTCTGGTGAGGCGGGGCAGAGACTGAATCAAAGGAAAAAACCTCTGTAAGCTTTGTTTGCAAATGCGGAAAAACAAGAATGCAAAAACCTTACTTTAATAGGCAGGGGAGCGGTTGATCAAATTCTGATGGAAAATTTTCTGCCAGACATAATCAGTTATTTTTTAAATTTATTTTTATCTTGATGTGAGGTTAAAAAGTTTGTTTATGGGAGAGTTATGAAGCTAAATTCCAGTGATTCTGTTCTCACTCATTTAATAGCCTGAAATGCGATTAAAAACTCCTGGGTTATGTTAAACTAAATCAGTGCAGATGCCCATGACCTTGTGTTTCAAAGACTGCAAAGGCACGGTTCAGACCTTCATGACAGGGTGAAAATCTCTCAAAACTCTCATACTTCTTCCACTCCGGCTGTGCTTGAATGACACATCGTACATACTATTCCTGCAAGAAATTCTCCGAGATGGAGATTAAGATGACTGTTTGCCTCTATGCCTGCTCTTTGAAAAGAAAAACAACTTCCTGAGTCAGGGTGATCTGGAAGCTGCAAACGGAGCTCATTTTAAAAAGTTTAACTTTTTCACCCTGGATTTTTAACACCCGTCCAAGAAATATGGATGGAGCCTCGTGACAGAATCCCAGCTGGGGGAAATCTCCTTTCTGGAGGAAATACCTTGGGGTCACTCAAAACTGAATTCTTACCACTGAAGCATTTCTTGCATGCAGAGATGTTATTGTAACTAACCAGCTGGTTCATGTTAAAAAATAAGCAAAGCCATCAGGGGATTGAAATATGCTGCCAAAATCTACGGCCCTGGACACATTTGGGCTTATCCCTGTTCAACGAACTGCAAAAGCCTCATAGACCTACACAGCGCAGCAGCATTCTTGCTCTTCTAAGGCAAATTTTGTGTCTAATATCGACGCGTGTAAGTAACTCTGATGCTTTCACGAGGTCTAGTTAAAGTTAGGCATGTGCTTCCATACCTTAACTGCCGGCCAAAAAACTAAAAAGTGATGTTATAAGAAACTCCCTCGTGCCTACTCAGAATGGATGTTGCTACCACCTTATTTTTGCCTGTAGAAGAACTGCTATTGAGCTAACAATGATTAGCTTCTAGGCATCTAGGGGCCAGATACTGCATCTACCCGAAAATCTTTGTTTTCAGCTTGTCTTCAGGTGTATAAAAGATGTGCAGAATACTCTTCATTTCCAGTTTAATACAGACCAGAACCAGAAACAGGCACACTAAAGAAAACCGCCAACACGGTGCTGCGTCCCCGCAGTCCTGGGGCTTTTTTGAAACAGCTTTTATTCTTATTGTCATTATTTTCTAGCTGAGTCTGCATTAATGTTTAATTTTGGCTCTGGGGTGACGCACACTTGAGCTGCACGGCGTAGCTGACACAGAAGACGGTCTCCTGGACTGCGTTCTCAGTTGCCTGCCATGTGTCCTTCAGTGGGGTGGGGGGTGAGCTCTTTTCTGCACTGTGCATTTGGGATGCACCCACGACCTTTCCTTTGCTTGCTCTGTGAGACCTCTTTCAGCATTTCCATTTCCTAACACGAGGCAGTGCAGAGAAATACTCCGTTTTTAAGTGTGTGTATACAAAATAAGTTTAAGATTGTAAATATTCTACTACATCCTGAAAGTAATTAATTGCTGTTGATAAATGAAAGACACCACTACTGCTATTGCACAAGAAGGCAACGCCAGGCAGGCAGAGCAAAGCCAGCTAGTGCACGAGTGCTCCTGCCGCACCTGCTAGGAGCTTGGTCACCCTTTGGCATTTAACAACACAAAGTCGGGAAAATTAAGCATACCCTGGCATACCCTGGAGAACAGGCACCACCCACACCCAGCCTAATTGCGCGCAGAGGCAGCAACACGCGTGGCGTTACCCACACGAGCCGCCCTACCGCCAGCATTGCTCCCATGGAGAGCAAGGGGGAGACCCCACCGGCTGCCAACAGAGCTCCTGCAGCGACGGTGTCATCCTACCAAAAATGCAGAGCATCTCTTTCCATCTCTCCTGTAGTCAGATTCAGCGTTGCCCCTTAACATATTTGCCCCATTTCCAAAAGCCAAACGACACTGACGGTGCTTCTGGTGACTGCTCGCTGCCCTGCTCCGAAGCACGAGTGACGATCTCAAGCGCCGGCTGCCTCGGGGGCCAGGCTGGGTGCGGCTGGTGGAGGGGGCTCCTTCGCACGCGCTGAGGACCTGACCCTAGCACCCACCTGCCGGGCTGCGGTGTCACACTGCCAGTTGGGAACGGAACCAGACCTCAGCCCCCTCCCCTACATCACGCAGACAGGGGTGGGTGCTACTGCGGTGTGTCAGGAGAAGGAAATCCATCACGCTTGCTAATATAGAAGAAACGCGAGAGTCTCCTTCTTGCTGCCTGAAGTCAGCTTCCTATGGTCCCAAAAGAAAAAAAAAGAAAAAAAAAAAAATCTGCCCAAATGGGAACGAAAAGGAGCAAGGAGGGACGCAGGGATGCAGGCGAGGCTGTCCCTGACCAGCTCCGGGCATGGAGCAGGCTTGGGCTTTACGTAACGTCAGGCCACTGGCATGGTTTGGTTTTACTCAAATTTGGAATTGTGTAACTTTGATAACATGCCCTCTCCTGGGGCCTTTAATATTAAGATCAAATACTGACTACCCTACATGCACCTAATTAGCTTTAATATGCATCCTGCTCTGCTCAGTAAGAATGGCAAAGAAACACAGTCAAAAACCATTAGATCAGGATTTCTTTTGATTAAAAAGAGACAGCTGGACAGCACATATTCCTGCAGCAGCGTTTGCATTAGATGAGATTGCATTTTTCTGTGGAAAATGCCTCGGGGCCAAGAGGGTTTCAAATAGCACCAGTGGAGGCTGACAGCTGCACTCATCGTCTTTGTGCATTCCCAAATAATAATGCAGCGAAGAAAAAAGGGTTCCTGCTCGGAGTGACTTAGTTTCTGATCCCATGCAATGGGCTACGTTGTCAATGCACTTTGTCCATGCCCTGCCTGGGACCAATGAGATCCCCGGGGAAAAAATCCACCGGGCCGGTGATGACCCACATGTGAGAATTCTCATTAATTCCTCGGTAACGTTATGTAAGGTCATTTTGTTGAATTAAAATTATTGGGATTAATCCTCTTAAATGTTCTCTTAGAAGCACAGGGGATCCAACCACAGCTGGATCATCCCACAGCTGGTTCTAGAAAGTCAAAACAGTGTTTTAAAGCCCCGTAATGGTTTTGTTAAATTCATCCCCTGAACAAGGGCACAAAGCAGCTTTTTATGGCTTTTTTAGATCACTTACAACTTCTGTAAGCTGTCATTAACTATCATCAGAGCCTGAAAAATGAGGCAAATGGGTTCAATGTCAGTTTTACTGCCCAAACCTAAATAATATTTTTAATTTCCCATCTGCCTCATCTGAAGTGTTTTAATAGATGGAAGGTGACTTTGCCTTTCAAAACCTTTTCAGATTTTGGTCTCCATAACCAAATATTCTGTGGACAACAGAGGAAACAGGAGATGTATTCAGCCTCTTTATCTGCCCATGTATTTCATTCTCACAATCAAGTAACACCACCAAATCCCACAACAAAAATAAAGCACTTTTGCATATTCTGCCCAGCTGGCCAGGGTCTGCAGCTTACCGGTGCATGATTCTCTCAGCATATCAACAACGGGCTTTGGTAGGACCTACGCGGTTCCCAGCCCTCACGTGACAAACCCGACTTTCCAAAGCCCCCCAGTCTACCAAAATCCATTGGGATTCAAAATTACATCCCCTGTGCCCAGGGCTGATCTTTCAGAGCTGAAATGTTTGTGTGTGTGTAGTAGCTGTACTGTCACTCATTAGGAATCATGTGCTGCCATGAGAATGCTAAGCTAAAATAAAAATATGCTTTAAAGTAGCTTTGCTTTTTTGAGATACCAAATCTCGCAGCAACTATCTTCCTGAAGCAGTAACTGATGTGTTTGATTAGCTCTGGTAGCAGATCTTTGTTTCTCAGTGCCTTTGGTGTTTTAACACGCTGAGCAGAGAGTGATTCTGCCGTTCCTCGTACCCCGGCCATCCTCCCTGGCATGATTACAGCTCAGGGGCTCCATCTCCGAGCACTGTGCTTGCCACGAGCCCCCAGGAGTGCTGCCAAGCTGACATTAGCCTCTGCTAATCTCAGCGGAGAGATCTTTGAGTCATGGTGTTCCCGGTTCTGCAGTGTGCTTCCTTTCCATCAGAGGAGACACTCAAGCACCACACCCCACAGATCACGGGCCGAGTGAGAGTATCTGATTGCAGGCAAAAACTCCCCGAAGGCTGTAACAGATCCTCCACTGCTGGAAAATTTTACAATGAAAACAGGGAGCCCTGGTATAGATGTGATAAAAGTCCCGGGCAGAGGAACAGCAATTTGGCCTCTGTCGCTCCTGCTGCTACAAGCAGAATAACACCAAATCTCATCTGCCTAATCGTGGTTTTTCTTGCAAGGAGGGTGCACAGTTCCTGCTGTCCATACTTACTGGAGCTTCTCAGAAGTCTCTGCCCGCACCTGAAACACAGCTTGGATGGAGCAGAGGCAGATACCTCCCAAACAGGAGGTGGCAACAGCTTGCTTTGGGCCCCGTGATGCCAGCTCAGCGGTCTGAGCCCTGCAGCCTGGCTGCTCAGGTCTGCTCCATGCGCTGAGACTTCCCAAGCTGAAGAGTTTGAGCTGAAACGTGGCAGATACGGTATTTTAGGATTCCACCCACACCGTTAATAAGGTTTCGCAGCATGAAGGAGGTATGTTGCACTTGTAATTAATTACATGCATTTGGATATATTTAAATCATACCTTTCTACACTTGTACTCAGAGAACAGGTTATCTGAAGGGAAGAGAAATGCACAGCTTTTCCCTGACACCTGCCGCAAGTATTCAGTCAAACAGCGTTAACCCTCTAGGGGTTCTCACATGCAGCTGATGCGTAGAAAACACCAGCGGGGGACAAGCCCCAGACCGGTCTAACTCGGCACACGCACCCAGAGAGCGGCCCTGCCTTTGCTCCACGTCTCCCACCTGCCACTGCCCTGAAAAGTGAGAAGGAACAGTTTTTGCCCAGTGTTTCCGCAGTCCTTTGAGTCAAGGTATTCCAATGCATTATGGTTTGAAAAAGCATTGGAAGACCTTGGGCATCCTCACTGCCTCGCGGCATTTCCTGGCACCAAGGGCTCTGCTCTTGGGACTCGCTGCCTGCAGAGGCTCCTCTCCCTCTTCTCTGTCTCCTCTTCCTCTCCTGTCCTGCTCTCACGGCTGCTGCGGCTGCCACACTGCAGAGCAAGAGGCACAGCCAAGAAGGATGCACGTGCCCGGTGTGGATGGCTGTGAAAACATCACTCCTCTGGGACGGGCTGGGGTGCTCGTCCTCGCGGAAGATGAGGGTTGCTTATGTCCTTGCTCTGCGGGAGTGCACAGGGGCTGTGTAACCAGACCCGAGCACGGTCCAGTGACTCCCTGCTGATTTCCTTCCTCGTCTCGGTGGCAGCAGGAAAAAAGGACGTGGCTCTACCTGGGAGGGTCCCTATACAACCAGCGGACCAAGGACTGGCTAGGGGCGCGCTGCCAGCCCGACCTGTCCCCCAGGCACAGCGTGTGCTGCAGGCAGCCTCGCCCACGCGCTCAGGTCCCCGCGCGCTCCCAGCGCTTCGCGTTGGCTCCTGGCAGGGCAGCTCCTGCCAGCAGGGGAGAGGGATCAAGAATCGAGTGCCTGGGGTACCCTGGCCAGACGCTCCTGCATCCGAAAGCCTGGCGCGGAGCCAGACTGGTACTTAAGTTCTGTTAATGGCAGTCCCAGGAGCTCTGCACTACCAAGAAATAACCTGGAGACTGCTGGGAAGCGAGCCCCTCGGGACAGCCAGCAGAGAGCCCACTTGGCACCTCTGCCTCCAGCCCATTACGCTGCTTGGTGGCTGCTAGACCCAGGCAGAAGCAGCAGATGCCCCGGTACAAGCAGCTGTCACCGGGCGTATGTACCGGTTCTGGTTCAGCAAGCCGCCACTGGCTTTCTAGGCGGACACAGCTGTAATAGAGAGCAGCACTGCATTTAAATTCATGTGTAAATGTGCTTGCCTGTTATGCTGGGAAGTGACCACTGTGACAGACATCTCAAAAAGTGAGTATGTTCCTCCTCCTACTCTCATCAATCTTTGTCATCCCCCATGTCCTTATCTTCAACTGAGAAATTCCTTATTGATTTCATTTGCAAGTGCCTGGAAGTCTTCTCTGAGAGTACCTGAGAAGATGCATTGCAGTTCAAAGCGACTGTCTGAACCGCATTATAAAGCATTCAGCTAGATTTGGTAAATCTGCCTTGTAATAAATTCACTCCATATCTCATAGTCAGAGTTTAAGCACATCTCTAGCATTATTTAACTATCCCTGGTGTAAAACATTCCTGCCTTCTGGAGAGCTTTGATTGGATTCACAGAGGCTGATGTTTAATTAGCTTACACTACTCTGACTCTCTCTTCCCACCCACATAGTCGGTGCACTGCTGGCATTTGGATGATGCAACCTTCTGATGGGGTAAGCTTTTAGTTTTCCAGAAAGTGTCTAGGAAAGTTTGGAGACCTCAAAGCATTTGAGGTTTCAAACAGCACAAACCTTCCCCTTCCTCTCTGGCTGCCACCCAGCGCGAGGGACTGGCCACAGCACTTGTGATGAGTCACCGGGGCTTGGACGGGGACGAGAGCCCTCCGTGAGCTGGCTGCCCTGCGTAGGGACACAAGTCTGCGGTGAGAGCGAAGAGGTCTCCGCTTGCTTCCTTGTGACCACGCGCGCTCGCGCGCGCTGCAGAAGCCCGCCTGTGTTCGGCATCAGACAGGGAAGCACAAGCAATTACAGACTGCCTTTTCCGCTCAGGCTCGATTTGAGCAACGAGCAGGCCACGTCTGCGTGCGTGTCTCGGGGGCCCCGCTTTCCTCCTTCACCTGCACCTCCACGAACACGAACAGCCCGGAGCTGTGCGGCCACAAGGTCTGGCGAGGCGGGCTGCTGGGAGCAGCTCTGCCTTGTGGGTGACGGTGGGGAAGAAAAGACAACAAACGCAAAGATTATCTGGACTTTGGAAACATAGATAAGGGAGCTGATTTACCATTTCATAGCACTGCCAGTGTCCCTTTAAACAGTGATGACTGTAAATTACTAATATCTATATAATAGATTTACAACCTACAGGATACAGGGAAATGTGTGATAAAAAGCAGCACCTAATCTATAAGCAGAGGCAATACTGCTGAGTAACCTAAGGCAAACAAGTGGCTCATTAACCAATCAATCGATTAAGTTAAATGGAATAACTCACGCTGAATGCTGCTCGGCCGCCCTAGCAGGATGCACACAGGGCCAGCCAGCCTGAGTCCCGGCTGGAAGCCCGTCGGCTCCGCACGGGCAGGACGGCCACAGCTGCCTCTGCCCTGGGAACCAGCTGGAGGGCTGGAAATCAGTTTTATCCCTGATGCTCTATTCCCAGCTGACGCCTCACCAAAAGCCTGAGAAAGGGGCAAGGGAATGGGGAAGATGGGAAGGAGACTGATGAAGAGGGGAGGGGTCCCCCAGGAAAACTGTTCTCCAAGGACCCCAGGTACGGCTCGGGCACAGCTGCTCTCTTCCCCTGGTGTCCTGGCCTCTTGGGGGCTTCAGCAAGGTGGCACGTGTTCAAACTGCTCCAGCACGCTCTCTCAAGACCAAACCTCAGCCTGAGGGAGTTCTTGAAGGTGCAGGATGCGACGTCCCGGGGGGCCCCAGCCCCACGCCTCGCGCCCTGCAGCCTGAGCCCCGCAGGCCCTCAAGGCAGAGGTGCCATCCCTTTCCGGAGGTGGGCGGCAGACCTATCTGTCCCTATCTGTCCCCCTGGGCCAGCCAGGAGCACCTCTCGTGGGCAGGACGCGCTGCTGGGCTGCTCTCTGCAGCAGCTCGTGTGATGCCAGCGCAGCGCAGCCCAGCTGCTGACCTAGAGGTGTGGTGTCTGCTTTATTTGGCTGACGGGAGTGACATTCCTGTGGCTGTTCTTCAGAGATGCCTCTCAGGGATCCCAAAATGCTCACTGTTTAAGAGCATGCTACAAGATTGTTCCCTCCTCATTATTCCTAAATCTTCCATTTAAAAGCTCCCAGGCAGCGAGGCTTTCACCTCCTCTCCAGGAACAATAAACCAGTGTAACACATTTCATCATTAGAAATATTTCCTGCTGGTCAGTCAAAATTTATCTATTGACGAACTCAAATGCGGCTTCCTTAATGTCATTCAAGTAGTTATTTTTAGTACCTGCATTGCCAGCAGAAATAATAGGCCTGATGCATTTTTTTCCCCTGTAAAATGAGGCTTCTGAAATTATAGATGTGAATGCTAACTGAGTGCCAAAAATGCTATGACTGATTTGCACTGCTATGAAATCTGGTAGCAAATCCACACACTTCTACCCCACTTGCACAGGCAATAATGCTGCTGTGCACACAAAGCAGGCACATATTCACTGGCAGGATTATTTGTGACCACAGTTGATGTTTGTTGCTAGAAACCATCCCTGGCAAGGAAGCATTTCACATTTTTTATCTAAAAAGAACATTAATCTTAAGAATTCCTCCCCCCTCCCTTGGCTTTTATGTGTGGTTCTTTAGACATAATAAGACCGAAAGGAGACCTTCAATTCTTTTGGTTTCTGTGGTGGAGCGATGGACTTATGCCCATGGTTCCTGGACTTCTCAGACCATCTCCCAGTCCCACGCTGGCCAGGCGAGGAGTGCTTCCTTGCCAAAGTCATGCAAGCAACTGTGCATAGCTAAGGCTCCCCTGTAGCACAGTTACAAGAGCAACAAAAAGAAAGAAAAGCTTTCTGTTCTCCAGTCATTTAAACAAATAAAATAATAGCATTTGCCAGCCCAGGAAGATTACGTGTGGCTTTTGTCTCTCCTGTTTTGGTTTCCCTGTGCTCAGCACTCACTCACCCATTCACAGTCACTAATGCCCAAGGCTCAGAGTTGCACTCCCTTGTGTTGATTTCCTTTAGGGTTTCTTTACATACCCAAATCCTCATTATCACTCTAAACCCTGGTAAATTACAGGAACAGTGGGCTGATAGAAGTCCTCTTACTTCAAAGCAATAGTGAGCCTATTATCATCGAAAGCACTGGTCCAGGCTGAAGAAGCATGCAAGAACTGAGTGGGAGAAATAAAAAGAAACCAGCTGTTGGAATAGTTAGGATGGAAGGATGTAGCAGTACTAGCGGCGATCGCACAGATACACGGAGGCAGCCAGGACCCTCCAGCCAGGGCTCCTGAGCCACGAGGGCACAGCCCCATCCCACAGAACTGTTTCCACCCCAGGAGCAACAGCACTTCCTGGTCATTCAATCCAAATCTCTCTCGTCCCCTCGCTCACAGTTTCATATGTCAAAATTATATGCTGTTGGCTTACTTTTCTTTCAAGTGCCCCTCTTTTCACTGTTTCACTCACTGTCCTTTTCTTGCAGTGTGAATATTAATGTCTGTCTTGGCTCATTCAGCGTCACCCCTCGCTAACCTGTTCCCTTTGCTCGCTGCCTTTGGTAGTTGGGATCCCTCCTGCAGTCAGTTTGTCCATCCCGGAATTCACAGTTTCACAAACCCCTGCAAACCTCCTGCAGCAGAAGGAATCGCGACACATGGAAAGCAAACGCGTCTGAGTCAAAGTGAACCTAAACATGCTGAGGGCATGAGCTAACATGGGGCCAGAAATAGTGATATTGGCACAGCCTTGGTAGCCAGAACTGAAACAGGTAAAATTCCGTGATGCCCCCTGGGGACTACAGGAATTAAACGGATGGGAGAAAAATAGCTTGGAATAGATACGCGTTGAAATAATAAATGTGCGTCACTCTTGGTTTCATCAAGCGAGAGGCCGTTGGAGAAGCCGGGCCACCGCAACAACAGAGGAAGAGCATGAGAGGAGCAGGGAGTCTCTGCTCCGTCGTCCCAGCGCAGGAGCTGCTGGCAAAGCTCCCCGGGCCTCCCCGCAGAGCTCGCCGGCTGGTCGTGCGGCTGCCGAGGGCAGCCGGGGGCTCGGGTCCTCCGGCCGGCCGGCTGCGTGGTGCCAAGACACGACGGACTCCGTGCCGAGTCCTCGCAGACCAGATTTCCTGGGCCCTGTGCAATCGGCTGTCAGCAAAGGGACTGTAAAGCGCTGGATTTAAACTCTGAAATCCATGAGGGTTTCCATTTTCTTCCCTAAGAGGTGGATCAGGCCCTGGGAATGCATTTGTTTGTTTTTCCCTTGTCATCAGCCTGCCTTTGGCTGAGAGCTACAATCCATTCGGGGAGGACCTGTTTATCTGTGAGAATAGCAGCACTGCTGTTAAGAGGTAAGAGTGGGAGTGTGCTTCAGGCAAAAAAACGTAGATTATAGCCCCGCTAGTAATGAATCCAGCACAGAAAAAAAGAAATGCAGAATGTTCTAATTTTCTGAATAGATTTAATTCCATTTTGTTCCCTGTGAGTCCCTTTGCTGACAATTGTCTGAGTGGAGGGAGGAAAAAAGGGTTCCAAGCAAAACACTTGTCCATGAAGGATGTTATTAAAATGTCCTACTTGAACGCTGGCGGTCTGCAGACCAGAGTCGCAGAATATAAGCGTTCTCTCCCCCTTAGATGAGCTTTGTCTAAATGCTGAATGTTTGTCGATTATTTTCCAACAGCGCAACTGCTATCATCAGAATTAGAGCTGGCTTGACTTGTCCTGCCTGATTTAGCGCCCACTTGAACAGGGTGGGTTCAGAAGTTCAACAAGAACTTGAGTGTTGTTGGATTTGCAGCAGGCTTAGAAAACACTCAGGAAGACAGTAGGGGGAGAGAACAGATGGGGAATACATAGGAAATGGAGGCGAAAACCAGAGAGCGGTCAGAGAAATTAAAAAATCCCGTGGTGAGTAAAAAATCCACTGAAGAATGATGGTGGCAAAACTCTCCAGCTGGGTAAACTTCCATCGTTTGGCTTCAGAGGACTCATGCTAATTCTCACCTGCGCAGACCTGGTTCTGTGTATTTGCTAAATCTGACAGTCCTTCAGCCGACAATTTGGCTGCAGGACTGCAGCATGGACATCTGTCAGGTTTTAGCAGCGAAATTGGCTCTACCATCCTCCTAACTTGCTCTTCTTTAACAGTCTGGGCAATGTGTCCTGTCCTCCTGCAAGCGCTGCGAACAGCATGGGCGTCCCGTGAGACCGGAAAATACCAAACCTTGAAACCACGAGCAAAGGCAACCAAATACAGTACGGCAGGAGAAACTTGCTGAGGACCATCACTCTTCTCCTTATTGTGAGGGTAGCAGCATTGTCCCCAGCGTGCTAGGGCCTCTTTCCTTGTGAAGAACACACTCCCTTCCCCTAAACTCTGAATACGTGACTGTGCTGTTATTGGTACCCTCAGTGCCGAATGGCCAAAGGACAGCACCGCGCTGGCTCTCGCTTTTTCCAGATACAGAAAGGACAGCGTGCACAAAGGCACACATAGCCTCTCCTGTGCTCATGTGACAGTCACAGTGTAAGCAAGTCGCCATCAAATGCCTCATTCCTCCTGACAGGTCTTGTCCTAAAACAATGTCTTGAAGTCTGCAGCTGGTCTGGATTTTCCATACGCAGCTGGAACTGCCAAAGGAACAGAAAAAGCTGTTGTAGCAGAAAAGATGCCTCTCGGTTTGGAAAGAAAAACCTTTCCCAGCAGTTTGTGTGTAACCAATAGACGCAGCTTGCCATCCTCCTCCGGAGTGGATGTGCAACTGAAGCATCTTAAAGCATGTGGCGAAGGATGCCTGCTCTGCTTCTGCGTGTGCAGAACGGTAGATAAAAGGTATTTCACAGTGAGGGACTGCTGCAGCTCCTGTGGCCTACATCTTCTTTGCTAAATTCACTTAGATCTGTGCTTTGGGCTCCGAAGCATTGAGTCTGCTTCCTGCAGGATACCTGGCTGGTACAGAGCATATCTGTCTGAACGAGAACCTGGCTTACCTTGAGTTATGCCCTTACAGGACAGCTGTAGCTTTGGGACAATCTAATTTCTTCTCATTGAATGCAACACCTTTATATTCGTTTTTCAATTTTACCTCATTGTTTTTTTCTGGGCTGTCTCAGTAGAACTGTTTCTGATGCTGTATTTCTCAGCCCTTGCAGCACCTTCCCAGTGTTTTTGAGCCCAATCTTCTTCTGAGTTGCACTCTTCTTATACTGCTGCCCCAAACGAATGAGAATCCTGCACAGCACCGGGACCGGGGCCAGGTTGCATCAGGGAAAACATCTGCTTGGATTGAAAACCAGTAAAAACAACATGGGGCACTTATGAGCCCACTGCACACTCTGCTGTGTCTTACGTGGTGTTGTTTAAGAGTACTTGCAAATTTTTGATGGCATCCCTCATTACTAAGTTAGGGTACAGCAGCATTCACTTCTGTAATCCCTCTCTGTTTTCTAAGCTAGTGGCTGTGCGTTTTCCCTCTGTGCTGAGCTTCACAGGTAACCAACAAAAGAAAAAGGTGTACCTCTCCATTTGCATTGCAATAACTGCTTCGGTGCTGTCTTGCCATTCACAAGTCATCCCTTACAAATGCTGCCGCTAATGCTGCCATTGCAAAAGTCTTTTTAGTTTGTGCTGCCAGTGAGGGAGCGGCGAAAAAAATCCCAAACAAACCAGCAAAGACTCAGCCCCTCACCCCTGATGATCCTTGGCTCCTTTCCAGCCTCAAAGAGCAGCGAGCATACACCCTGTGCTGAACACGCTGCTTCCCATCCCGCGCTGCTCAAGCGAAGGATGTGTTGACACCGAGTGCTGTAAGAAGGCAGACACGGCACAGCTGAAACGCTATCGTCTTGGCGGGGTGACAAAGTGTTGGCTGGAGCTCAGCTGCCGCGAGGGCAGGTAGCGTGGGGTGCCGGGGAAGGGGTGGCCGAAGGGAGGCTGCCGATCCCTGAGGCTGTGTCTGAAGGTTGCGGTGGCCTTGGTGGGCTGGAAGAGGAACCGCAGAGAACCGGGAGAGGAGCACTGCACAATGAATTCGCCCTGTTAACAACCACACGTTCCTTACAGGCACATCAGAGGGAAGTCCCAGCCTGGACTCCTAAGCTTTATCCATCTTGCAATGGTTTCCTCCCTTGCTGTTGTTTACCAGCTTAACAAACTGAAGACTGTTTGGAAGAGATCACCCCTTAATCTGGCTTGTCATAAAACCAGTAGGAGAGGAGGAAGGCAAGGTCATGCACATCTGAGGCCAGCACAGAGCGGAAACATCCCTATTTATCTTCCCTAAGATAATTTAAAATTTATCTCCTTCAAGATATATTGAAATAATCAAGATCAGAATTTCACGGTGACTGTGACTGCTGGGGAAATCCCGGCTCTCTGTACCGGTGGGGTCCGAATTTCACCCCCTTTGGTTCCTTTGTGCTGGTGCAAGTCACGGGAACAGACACGCTGCAAAGCTCCAGGAGAGTATCTCCTGCCTTCCCACTTCCTATGCAGCTTCCAGGAGTTTAATCACGCATCCCTGCCAGGTCTAAGTGAAAAAGCACTCCCCTAAATATCTGTTTGGGGGAAGTGAATCCAGGGATTGAGACAGACAGCTGAGCACAAAACTGTTTTTTAGAAGCTGAGTTTAACGTTGGCTAAAAACATGGCCTCTCCCTTTCAAGGGTTATTTTGCTTACGGTGTGGACAAGAATAAAGCTATTAGTAACAGAGCATTCAGAGTATTTGAGGCTGGTGTTTGTCTGTCAGTCACTCATCCTCCAAAACATTCTTGTCACCATTTGGAAAGCAAATGGGATGTATGCTCCAGCCAGGATGGCTGGAAGAGGACGCGGGAGCCGTAAGAGCTGCGAATGGGAGGAAAACCGGGGACTAAAGAAAACAGGAAGGAGGAGAGAAGGGAAAAAAGCTGTTACTGAGGAGAAATACTAAAAACCCCCAAATGTCTGGAACAATGGAATGTAGTTTTTAGAGGCAAGTACAGGAATAGGAAGTATAGGAAAAGTAAGAATAGGAAAAAATAAAAAAAAACTGTTTACAAAAAAACAAATTGAGAAGGTGATCTAAGAAGAGAAAATGAGTGGAGATTACATGGAAGCAGAGAAAGAGGAGAAGTCACCATAGGAAAATACACAGATCAGCTTTCCCGTGTAACGCAAGGGCAGAGTTTGGACAGCACGGATGCGCAGGACATCGGCCGGCACGGCACAGTGCATCGCCCCCAGCACGGGGCGGCCCCGACTGCGCGAGTCAGAAACCAGAACCAGCGCTGCGGCTCGGGTCTTCCAGGGATCGGCTCCCTCCCATTTGTCACACCTAAAACGCAAAGGCCCCCAGCGACGCGAGCTGCACGGGGAGCTCCCCTTTAAGCCAGGAGCGGCTCTGCGTACAAAGCTTTAGAGAAAAGGGCTGTGTGCCTAAGGCGACCCAGAAATACAGGGCTGGGTGTGTATGCCCAACACCAGCCCTCGCAGTCTGCTCTCCAACGCAGCTCGCTCCTCTGCCAGGTAGAAGGGGTGGTCGCAAGGACGTGGGCTTCCTGCTTATCCTGCCTCTGCAGGAACCTCTGCGGGTTGCAGCACCTACAGCAGCTTTCTGTCTCCCCACTCTGCACCTCTGGCAGATCCTGTAGCAAGAGCATCTTGTCTCCTGTCCTCTCCCCCAGCTCTTCAGGACTAAGCTTTTAACGTGGCCACTCCTCTTCCAGACATCCTTTGCATTTCACCCCCCTGTTCCCAACACACGGAAAGCGTTCTGCTGCTTAACAGCACACACTGGCTGTGTTTTATTGTACCTGCTTGGAAAGGGGAGCAGGAACCTGTGCGGAAGGTTCCTGGTCACCCGGCAGGGGTTGCTCCCTGCACCCACTGCCCAGGGCAAATCGCCTGCTGCCTCGCTCCCCAGCGCAACGCCAGCTCCAGCCTCTCCCCTACATCTCCACCACCACGTGAAAGATCTGCAGAGCCAAGCAATATTCAGTGCTTACCGCACCGATTTCTGCCGTGACTAACTCTGCAGTTAGGTGCCTTTTCCCAGAGATGCCACTGCCGACACGCACTCGGTTCCCTCTCTGCCTGAACCCCTGGCAGGCGGTGGATGAAGCTAAGCGAGCTCAGCACCAGCTGCTGTGGGTGCCTGCGGAGCACACGGCCAAACCAGCCGGCTGCCCCTCTCGGCGGCAGGCACGCAGAGCCCCTGCCGACACGAGCTGTGCTGGGAGGAACCGGCTCGGCCAAGGGTGCCATGCAGAAACCGTGGTCTGCAGGATCGGGGCAATAGTATGGTGGTGTAGGGAAACCCTGAAGTGCACAGCCTTGCCTTCGGGTGATGAAATGCTTAACTGAGTGGTTTTGAGGGCGTTTTGCCATTAAGGTATCGCTTCTGACAACAAACCGTGCACAGACAGTGTTGCTTTCCAGGCATAACCTGGGGGACGAGGAGTTACTCAGGATAAATTTCTACTTCAGTCCATGAAGTTGGTTTAAACAGATTGAGAGCTGAGTCACTTAGAGCAATCCTTCCAAGGAGCTCATCAATTTGAGTAAACCTTCAGCCCCAGGCTACAGTGCGTGGCTCTCCTTGGCTTCCCCCTCCAAAGAAGCACTGCTGAGGTCGGTGGTGCTCTGTGGATTTACATTGATAAGAGCGAGAAGGAATTGTCTCGGTGCACGGAAATGGTTCTGTTCCCGCTCCTACTGAAGCTGACCTCAAAACTCTCAGATTCGGCTGACCTGGCCTGCTGTGCCCCCAGGAGCAAGCACAGCGCGCAGGAGGAAACAGCAGATATGGCAGAGGAAGCGAGCCCTGAGACGGGGCACGGCTCCTCTCCTCCCACCCATCCCCTGCGCTCTTCAGAGCCACCACAATCTCGCGCCTGCCCCTTGCTACGCCGCGAAACCACGCAGTGGCAGCCTGTAGCAGAGCCCGGAGAAGGCAGCCGAGACCCGGAGGGCAGCAGGACGCAGCGCGCTGTGCTGGGAGGGGAAACGGCGAGAGACGGCAGCAGGAGGGAGTGGGAAAGGTGCGAGCAGAAACCCCAGCTCCGCTCTGTGCGTTAGTTCACATCAGCCCCGCCGGCAGCACTTGCAAGAAAACAGGTGAATGAAGTTGTTTTGTGAGCAAAGACTCTGGAAACCCCCATGGTTTTGTCATAAACTTTCTGGAGAGGAGGTTTTATGATGAAGAACCCATCCAGTCCATCAAACCCATCCAGTCCATCAAACCCATCCAACTAATCCCTCCAGAAATATAAGTGGTACGGCTGCAAACTCGTCGGGGTGAAATCCTGTTTGCTTCGCTTGTGGGCCTTCAGCTCACACCAGCCAGCAGACTGTAAATACCGCTCACCGCAGGTCTGCAAGGCGTAAACCCTTTTGCAGCCTTTTACTGCAGGGAAACTGGGGAAATATGCCAATGATATGAACAGATTCTAAATATTTAGGTGTTTAAATAAATGAAGCTTTCACATATTTCCAGGATCTATTATTCACGGTATGTGCCCAGACTGTGCACCACAGCACACGCATTTTAAGACAGCAGAAAATTACTTTCAGGCTCAGAAAGTTAAATCAGTTTGTGCGCTGAGGCTGGTCCAGGCCCTCCGTCACTGGACAGATGAACCTCAATTACTTCACAGCCAAAGGAGCCCCAGTTTCCTGTGCATGGTGGTCAAATGGCAAGGACTGAGGCCAGAATGAGATTTTTCCTCTTCCAGACATGGTGAGCAAGAAGAGGATCTCTGTCAGCCATTTACATCCTACATCCTACGCTGTACAGTGTGTCCCTGTGAGGTGGCTTCGCCAAAGGTGGGAACATGCACCCTGCTAATTCATTCATTGCAAGTGGAATCAGTCTAGAGATGATCAGCTTCGTGAAAACACAGAACATTTAAAGTGCTCCAGTGAAACTGATTCTTTGAAGCAACTGGAGAGCTAGAAAAAGATCATCGTAATACTTGCAGGACACAGCTCCCCAGTTAACAGCTTGCCAACCCAGTGTCACCACCAGAGCTTCAAAACAGGCTTCCTGACTCGATAAAACCACCATCTTTCTCCACGACACTGAGATGCTGCTCAGAATTCTGTATTTTCCCCGCGCCCGTGTCTGTAATTGCGCTGCATGATCTCGGAGCGAGCACGGCTAACTGAAGATGCGCTGCTCTGACCTGAGCAACTGTCTCCTTTTATTTGTGCTTTTGTGTTGGCATTTTCAGCAGGGTTACAATTAATTAAAATTCCTGATTAATTGTTTTGCAACAACAACAACAGCAGAAATTGCTTGGAGAAAAGCCTACGTGAAGTGAAACTGGAGCCTGGTTAGCATGAATATGCATGGAGCCCAAAGTACGCTGTATTAGCATGTGTGCAGCCTGTCCCCAAAGTAACCGATACAGCGGAGGAGGAAGAAAATAGAGGCGAGGAGGATACAAAAATAGGGGTGTAAAATTTTGCACTACCCTCTGCATTTCCCCCTCTGCTATAACTCTAGAGTTTTCAGTGCATGGAAATACAGTGGCTTTCACTACAGCTGGATGAACGCATGGGTTTTCCAGGGAATCAGGGCTTGGACAGTGCTCCTGCTCCTTGTTCTGACGGTCATCAGCCAACAAAGTTTGCACAAGCTGCTTTCCCCTGCTGGGCCTCGGTTTCCCCCTCTGTAAAATGCAGGCAACGCCACTTTCCTCTTTTGTATGAAATGCTATGAGATGTACAGAGAAAGAAATATACTACAGAAAGAGAAATTTATTTAGCAATTGACTCTGTTTCCTTTTGCCTTTGTCAAATCTGTACCATAGTGGGAGTCAGCTCCGGTCGCACAGAGCTGAGAAGAAATCTTTGTTGCTGCTCTGAAAGCCCCGCAGCAGAGCATCATTGTCAAACCCGCCGATGAATGGTTCCACTGGGGATCCAGACCCCGTTCTGTCGGGAAAGCAGCAAGCCTCAATAAATAGCTATTTCTCTTACTGGGTCTGGATAATTAACACTTCTGCAATTTTATAAGGAAAATACTGTGTTGTTGCTGAGAACACGAGGGGCCAGATCGCCCCGTTCTGCTAGTGTAAGCAGCCCCGGCTCTGCCTCTTCCAAGGCACGCTCTGTATGAAATGCCAGCAAAAGGGATGGTGCTTCTTCCCCTTCTCCTCCTTTCTTTTTTAAAACTTTTTTGGGGGGCAGGCACCACTCCCACTTTAGCGATTTAAAGGCTACGGGGAAGAAATCAGCCTCTGAAAGAGCAATTCCAAAAAATGCCTGTCTACAAATGGTGCATGCTTATGCAATGGCTCTGTTCCAGTGGGGGTACGCAGCTCTGGTCTGCTGATTTTTAGGGGCAAAAATTAAATTTCGCAACCTGCAGACCAAGACAGCAAAGAACCAGAAGCAGGGGCCGCTTGCCTTGAGCAGGACTACCAGAGTCCTTTTCCCCAGGACCTGTGCCAGTTCAAGGTAAAAGGCTTCCAGGGAGGGATGAGACACATAACGACCATGCAGCCATGATCGCTGGCAACGCTACATCCAAAAGTTGGGGAAAAAAGAGTATTAATTATTAGATGTTTTGTAGATTTTTATGTGTTCAAGAGGATGACAGGTATGAAATTGCTACTCTAAAGCATATAAGAATTGCATTTTTAGTCTCTTTTTTAAAGTATAATGAACACACACACACACACACACACACACACTTCTTTCTAGTCATATTTGGATTTTTAAGGTTTATAGATCCACCTTCAACTTCTGTGCTGCTACAGAGGATGCGATTTTTTTCCCCCAAAACCCTGGAACTGAGGTTTCTCAAACTCACGTGACTTCAGGGGCTTTAAGGCAAATCCAGGAGGTATCATGAGACCTGAAAGAAGGGCAGGTATGGGAAACCTGCAGTGGCTCCTGAGCATTGTGGGCACTGAAATTATGAGAGTAGAGCCATAGAATCCTATCACTACAATTTATTTTTTTAAAGAACCAAATCACCTAGCTCAAATTGATTAATATACACAATTCCTTACTAAAGGTCCAGTTATGTTCACTGACTCCTCCATAATTTTGTCTGTCAAACTGAAATGCATAATACTTTGTCCATTTCAAAGATGTCCAACACTGTTTCTTCTTCATTTCAAATAATATATGCTCAGATTATGTTTCAAAGATGGATTTTTTTTTTCCTCACTTAAAGTCCAGCAGGTAATCAGCTAAGGGGCTCTCAAGCTAGCCACAGCTGCACAGCAGTATGTAATGTGAAAGCTCAGTGAATCAGATTCCTTTCCTCCAAGACCCAAAGGTAACAAAGAGTCATGCTGAATATTTCCTGAGAAAATAAGTGGCCATGACACAGAGTCCTTCCAACCCAGAGAGGCACCAACCTGTTCTTCCAAATGCTGCAGGGATCATTGGCATTTTATTGCTTCTGATTTGTTTAAAATACAGCAGTGTGTCGCGCATCCTCTCTCTCTTCCTTAGGCTCAGCTTTGCAAACGGGTCTGCTTTTCTGCGGGACAAAAGGGCCAGCTGCTGAGACCTATAAAGCCCTCTCCAAGAGGCACTGAGCTGCTACGGTGTGAAGCCAGGAGCACGGATCTCACGCTTGCTGAAAGGGAACACGTTTTGGGAATCGAGGACTGGCGGTTAGGACCCGGAGGAGGGAGGGGAAAGGAGACTCCCTGGGTTTGAGCCCTGGCTTGCTAATAAAAATCCTATAGCCAGGTATGACTTGCATCTATTCATCCAGTCTTGCCACATCAAAGCCGAGTCACTTATGAAACAAAACATCCTCCCCTTGGATACGGGGGTGACCCCACTGCATTGCGGGGAATGGCAGCGCTGGCCGCCAGTGAGGACAGAAGCTGGCTCCACGCTGGCTCAGCAAACGCCTCTGCCTCACTTTGCAGAACCAGCCCCGGCGCAGGGCTCTCCCACGGAGAGACTGCGTTTTCATTTCGCACACCTAAGCAATGGTTTGCTGGTATTCAAGCACAGGACGCAAAAGACCCCAATCCTGCAAACGTAAACATCTCATTTTAGCCCCTGAGCAGTCCTGTTCGTTTAAACGGGACCATGAATGTGAGTAAAAGTACACCCAGGACAAAATGCTTAGCATATTAAGGGAAATATTTAGACAATATTAAACAAAATATAGTATTAAACATTAATTTAAATAATATTTATATAACATTAGGGGCATATTTAGGGCTAATAACTGGTTATAGGCCAGAGCAACTGAGTAACGTAAGAAAATACTAATTAAAAATCCAGTCTTTATTCAGTCACGGGTTTTCTCTCCCACTCTGTTCCTCTGTTTTTTGATTAGAAAATAATCATCACATTACACAATATTTTTTCTCATTAAACTACAAAAGCAACAAAGATCCCTTGCTTCTTTGGCCAATTAGTGCCTGTGTACAATCATCAGGAATACAAATCAAAGCGTGTCTCAGCTCTGACCTAATAAGACATCCACGCAAGAGCTAAGCTCCACATTTTTTTGCTACTACAGCAATTTTTTTTCCTCACTACAAAGTAATAGGCACCAAACGTTATTCCCTCTCTCAGCAAACTGCAAAGCGGCCGTTGCATGGGCCGGGGGCAGACAGTCACCTCCAGCTTTGGGAGAGCTCCCCAGTGCCTTTGGTTTACCTGGAGGAACTCCAAACGGATCCTTATGCGCTCAGCCGGGGGTGTTGGAGCTCGCAGTGACGGTGGCTCAAGGAAAAGGAGCAGAAGGACCAAGCTCATGGTGAGGTTGGAGCAGCTCTGCATTTCCCCAGGGCAAGCCCTGAAAACAGGGCCCTGTGCTCCTGGGGGGCTGCTGCACACCTCCCACCACAAACAGCTCTGTTCCCAGTTTTTCCTTTCCTTTTCCTCTAAGAAAAAGGCCATTTTCAGAGTTTGTACTTCTACATCCGCCCCCGCCCCAAACCCATGTAAGTTATTCTCACTTAAACCAATTTTGCTCTCCCACTGAGTGCCAAAGTGTTGCGAGTTACACTGTGCCGTGCTATTCACGCCCACCCGACATCCATTTTCTGACCAATTTCCTCCTGACATGCATCTTAACCATCTTCAGAATCACTTCTGAATTTGGCCTAAATTGGAGAAAAATATACTGAAACTCTGCTAAAAAGCTGTACTTACTTGATCTCTGCCAGAAGGTGTGTGCGCTGGGGAGCTGATCTTTTTTTGTTGCTTTTCAGAGCAAACGGAGGGGGAATGGGGCTGCGAGCCTGGGGCCTCAGCTCGTGTTCCCTACTTCTCCAGCTATGCTACCAAAGGCAATCAAGTGTCTGTTCATCAGGGTTATTCTATCTGTTGAACCTGGTTAATAAGCGTAGTCCTGCTGCCCCTCTCTCAGATATATTTCGGTTTCTTGGCCAATTTTGCCAAATCCAGTTGGAGCCTTGAAGGCACTGAGGTCCTGGAAGTGTCACGAAACTAGAAGGCAGGGCAGAGGAGAGAAACCCTCCTCGTCCCCTCACCCTCTCCTCACACACCAGAGAAGCCAGACCAGGGTTCACTCCTGAGAAAAAGCTGCCTGACACTGGAATTCGTTGTTTTCTCTGCTCACGCGCTATGTGATTAGTCTGGAGGTTTGAAAGGAGAGGAGAGCATCAGCCAGAACATATGCTTCTGTGCAGCAGGGACCACCTTTCTGGGCTGGATGTACAGTTCCTGGCATGATGGGAGCTTGATTGACTTTCAACTTGCGTGTGCTCCAGCAAAACCCTGACTTAATCACATTAATAGAGCTGTCCTGCTCCCTTCCTAGCTTCCACAGGATGGTTCTCCACGGAGGACAGAGTCCCTCAATCACCATGAACTTCCACAGTCTAATTACTGCTATGCACAAGTGTGAAAAAAAGCATTTTCTCCGGGCCGCAGGTGCGCAGCAGGTGGGACAGCAAACTTGTTGAGTTCAGACATTCGTTTGCTGAAGCACGTGGGGAGAGCGATGCACATTGCAAATCCTGCAGCGCACCAAAAAAGCTGAATATCCCATTAAACGCTGGGATTCGGTCAGGAAGCCGTGCAACTCCTTTGAATTTTCTAGGAAGGGCTATGGGAAATGCAGTGATTGCGAAGGGGCAGAATTTGCCTGTTTCTGCGGTGATTCACCCCACTGCAGAGCATGCTGCACCTGCAGCTTGGGGCTGACCCAGTGTGTTCATCTACTGAACCGACCACATCACCTCGTGCCATGCGCTCACTCCTCCAGCCCAAACTAGCGGTGTCTCCGCCGCTCAAAGCGGAACAAATGTCACTGTCGTGTTTCGCTTTGTCTCCTGCTGCTGTTTTGTTTTATTTTGGGTCCTGCTGTCCGTCAGGGAAGAAGCCCAATCCCGATCTTGTGAGGTTCACCAGGGAATTTCACTTTCGAGCTGAACAGCCCATTGCTAAACGGTTAATGAGCTTTTTTATGGGTATCCTGCAAAACTGAATCTTCCTCTTGCAAACAGATCTTCAGGGCTTTTTCTGGCCTGCTTAAGCCAGCACGTATCAATTGCTGTCCTTAAGTTGGACAGGCAGTGCTAGCACTGCGGGTGTGATGTCCCCTGTGTGCCCTGTGCTGGCAAACCGCAGCTACCTCTAAGCAAATTTGCCGTTCCAAGGCTCCACAGAGGCAAATCATTCACTGACGGAAACCCTGGCCTCTAGAAAGCAAACCCATCAACAGCACACACCACTGTGCTTTAATGGGATGCCTTTCCAGGGGTGTTTGCTGTGCTGATCAATGACTACAACATCCACCCTTGGCTAGGTGTGCAGAAACACGCATTGTCTGCAAAACATGCGAGCGATATAACAAGGATATCTGATGCGGAGGAAATTTTGTTAGCCTGACACAGTCTCAGAATAGCTAAACGGGGCAAAACAACGTGTATTTGTGCTCAAATCCTGGTGATGTTTATTTACTAGGACAAATATAGCTGAGGGTTGCGACTTATCAACGCTTGCTTTATTTCAAGAGCAAATTGCTACCACCGAACCAGACAGTTGATGTTTCCCTGCTATTGCCCAACAAAGAAAGCTTGCTTTACTAAGTCGGCTAATGACCACCAAAGTCACCTCACGTGGATTATAAAAATAAAAAGCACAAAAGGCTCAGGATGAAAAATAACAATTTCCCTCACTCGCTTTTGTGATCAAACAGTGGGGAATTTGTAGTAGAAAATTCTGCTTTGAAATAGAAAAATAATAGTAACAGTGAAAATAAATGACAAGGTCTTGGTTCTATTGAGCTTTACCGAGCCTTGAAAGCCCACAAGTTTTGCTGCTGAGTGTATGAGGATTCATTCAAAAGTCAATAATCAGCAGAGAGGGATTAGTGCCTTCCAATAACTGCTCTAACTACAAAGACAGTAAAAGGCTCCAGCAACATTCATTATCTTATCCCTTTACACTGGCTCATGGCCCTGAGTGTCACATGTACCATGTTTACTATTATGGCAACAAAGCAAATTTCATCAGAGCAATGCCAACAAATAATCCAACAGCACCTTCGGATCGAATCTTCCTTGACACCCAAAGAATTTGCTGAGATGCTGGGGCCCAACCCAGCTTTCCCGGGGCGTGGAACAGCTCCGCGTTGCGCAGCCCCGCTGCAGGCGACTCCCGCACGCAGGACCGCGCACCGGGACGCTTCCAGCCCTTGGGACAGGCTTCCTTTCCCACTCCTCCACGCCTCAGCTAGCCCGGGCAGGCCTAGGATGCTTTCATTTTTTTCTGTGCAGGCACTGAAAAAACAGGTTATTAACCTTCCCCAGCTGTGGTAAGAGCTCTGTTTCCCCATGTTTTGCAGTACCCACAGACAGATTTGCTTAAAAGATGTAAGATATCAACTGGAGATGGAAAGTTCAATATCAGATGAAATCATTTTGGGTATCTGTGAGATGGTTTATTCATCTAATAGGTTCCCAGAGACTTCAAGCATGGAATCAGTTATCTTAACACAAATCTACAGATCATAAACTCTCTCATTTGGGGTTTGAAGTCACACTTCCATCCTGGTCAGCAAACAGTATTTTACCGCTACTCCTTATGGCTGTATGAGAAAATACTCTGCCCCTCCTGCTTTACTGCTGACATGTCTCCAGGATAAGAAAGATAAGTAAAAGCAATCTGCATGCTTGTGTCTTCTCCCTTTCATGCAAAAATATATTTATAGCAGAACTCCTTAGCTGAAGAACTCGGAGCACTTGGAGACTTGTGAGTCACCTGGCCGCCTGAACCTCCACCTTAGCAGCCACACAAACAGCACAGCGACCTGAATTTAGTCATGGCCATAAACAACGCATGTGCTAAACCCTACTCTGAAACGTGGTGCAGGCCTGCAGCGCACGTTTGGTCCTGAGGAAAACTCCTGGGACTGCTCGCACCCGGAGCCTTGCGGCAAGCAGATGAGCGAGCGTGGAAGGGCACTCGGATACGCGAGCACAGGCACTGGAGAAGTACAGTAGCCTGTCTTCCATTTTTTTTGGCAGAGAAAAGCAGTTGTCCTTCCCTTTCGGACTGGTGTCTTGGAGGAACTGCCCTGTAAGCCGCTGGTCCAGAGCAGAGTCTGAGGCCTGTGTCTCTTGATTCACCCCTGGGTTTATATTTCTGAAAGTGTCAGTGAGAGCCATGTCTCTGGCTGCATCCTGAAGACTTTTATAGGACAATCAAGCCCCTAAAAATGCTCCCCATAGGCCAAGCTAGGATGCTTGTATGACGAGTTTGTCACACAAGGCTAGGTGCATGCTTCCCTGACACCAGAGGGAAAACTCCTCCCGGTTTACACACCTGCACTGCTGCTGGGTCAGTGCCTAATGCCAAGACTGAAAGCCTGATTTTTCTCAATCTCAAGTGAATTCAGTGTAGGTCTGTCTCTGCTCCAAAGCGCTCCCATGGTCCGTCTTGTGCTCATGTGATGTCTCACAGGGGCACCGTCTGTACAGCGTCTAGGCTCCAGGAACACGTCAGGCTATGCCGGCTGGCTTCCACTTCAAAGCAGATGTGTCACGGGGGCTGTTACAAGGGGTTACGTGACGAAGAAGGGATGGCCGTGCTTTGCTGCAGCTTTGGTGCAAACCGCCGAGCAGCAGCCCTTTCCGTGCGGGTGCAGCGCAATCCTGAAAGCAGCCTGCACTGCCCACTGGAGCACGGACCACTCGTGGTCTGCAAATCACCTGCAGAAGCCCACTGAACCAAGACAAGCCACGGCAGGACAGATGGCAGGTCTATATAAGAAGTATGCTATATATCTCAGTGAGGGGGCCTTATGGAGATCCCAAGCAAGGCGTCCCTCTGTTTCCATCCCTGTGCTTCCATTTTAGAAAAGGCAGAGGGGTTGGGAAAGACAAGGAGAGCCCAGATCCACCTTAGCCCCCACCAAAGACGCAGACTAAAAGACAAGATAAGCCCAACAAAGGCGCTTGCTGAAAAGCCGGCTATATCAACAAACCCCAGCTACTACAGCTTGGTGACCACGCTGCCCGGTGACTCCTGGTCAATAAAGGGCCGATTCTCCTCCCTTTTGGAAAACAATGTGTTCCACACTGACACAAATAACAGCCCCTTGCCAAGCCCCCGGCAGTGTCAGGGGATGTCAGGCTCTGCCCGGCGGGATAACAAAGGCGCGAGCACGCAGCCAATCTCCTCCTGCCATCACAGGCTGCCCTTGCTGAGCTGAGTGAGATTTTTTCTCCAAATGGAAATGAAGAAAACCTCCAGTGCAGATAATCCTCCATTATAATGGCAGTACGTTCGGGACAGGGGCCAAGCAGCATAAAGAACAAGCCAAATCTCTTTTACTTAAAGCCTGGTCTGAATGTGATAATGTAATGACTTAGGTCTGGATGTTTCAAATGCCATTCATTGTGATTGACTTAGCATATAGATGATATCAGCTAAAATAATTAAGAACAAGGAATTGAACAGATAGCATCGGCCAGTTTCTCCTTCCCAGCGAAATTAGTATCTGTTTGCAAGTGGTCTAGAAGATCACTAGGTCTAAGCACAGGTTAGTCCAACCCAGCCAGCACCCTTTGACTTCTGTTCTCCTTCACTTTCTGTAGACAGATAAACCATATTCCCCTTAAATACAGGCTGATGACCCAGGCACCCTCTCTGCAAATGCAAAGCCCCTGATTATTTTGTGCCTAACCTCCTCCTGGCCACTGCTGGTCACGCTTTGCGTTCAGAACCTGATCGAAAAGATCACTGAAGTCACTGGGAAGATTCTCTCCAATTTCCCAGGGTTCTGGATCAAGCCTGTATATACACTGGGAGTTTATTCTAGCAAGGTGGGTTTCCAAAAGCGCGGTAACCCTGGCTGCTGTTTAGTTTCCTAGTATCTGTAATAGCTAACTTTTATTTCTGTTTCACAGAAATAAAGTACAGCTCAATCCTTCATACTACATGCAAGCTTAAAATGGCTTTCAATTACTACTAGCAGGTGTTTAAAGGTGATTGTGGTGACATCCCAAAAGCAGCAAAACACTTTCAGGAGAAATTAAGCTATTGGAATGACCAGGTGTGTTGCACATGCTCCTCACGCAGCTGGCAAAGAGCAAAATAAAGCTGCAATAAATTGATGACAACCACCTTCTAGAGGAGTAACAGCTTAACAGAGAGAAGACCACTCAACTTCTTCTCAGCTACAGCAGCTTATTACACTGAGCATTTGCACACCTATCCCACAAAACATGAAAGCAGAACAACCAAGACAGATCATTTTCTTTATCCCATACCAGTGTAACCGAGGGCAGAAGGTAAAGCGAGTGCAGAATGCCACCGTTCTGATTTTAATATACCCACTTAATATCACTCTGATGGCTATGTGGGGTGGAAAGCATTCAGGGGATCATGTTCATTGTCCATTTCAAGTCTGCCAGTTGGCAAATAAACTTAGACCTTTAGGACAAAAAAATCTCTTACACTGGACAAGTTTTGGAATGGTTACAAACACAAGATCTATCGTTCTGGTGGAATTTGTTACAAGCCCTAGGCATATGATAAAAAGAAGGGTCTTATTTGAATGTTTTTGTCTTCCTGGTCATGCAATTTAGCTCCTTCCAGGGTAGACATTTATTTTCTTCACTGTTGCCTTCTTCATTTGCTACATGTAAAGTTCAAATCAAGACTCAGCAGCAGCCTTGAGCACGGCATCAATGCTGGTTTGAATTTTCCTTGTCTTCTGTTTAATTGAATTTTCATTTGTATCTCCTCAGCTGTTTCCCCTCCAAGGCCTTTCCTGCCCTGCCGCCCTCTTCTCCACTCATCCATATAGATCACGCAAGCGTTTCTGGCAGGCACCAGCTGCAGATACTGAGAGATCTTGGGCATCTTCCACTTTTAGAAAACCACCAAGAGGCCAAATAACACCAGCGCTCACTCTGTGAAGCTTGAGGCCTGCTTTTCAGAAAGCCCAGTCACATTATTAGCTCCACCACTCTCTATGAAACATGCGGCAAGATTTGGAGGATTGCAGAGCTATGCATTTGTCAACAGGACAAAAAGCCATATGGGGGCTTACAGTCTCTCTTTTGCTGCGTTAGCCTGGCCAGCCAGGACTTTGAAATACCATCAGTGGTTCAACTGCTGTTTAAAAATAATCAGGTGGAAGCAGGCACAAAGATAGCCTTCCTCCTCCTGGTGGTGTTGCTTGTTCTCAGAGACGGTAGTTCAGCTGGAAAAAGTAGCTCTGTGATGAGGTCAATTTTTATACCATGGACTCACACAGCTTGTTTGGATTTAAGCTCCAACCTAGCTCTGGAAGACAGGCCTCCACTGGGATTTCTGCAGTTTGGGAATGCGCTGTGCTGGTTTGTGATGTCTTCAAATCCCAGCAGCCCTTCCCGCAAATGATTTTTGGATTTTACAGGAAAGGCCAGATGGGCAAACAGAGGAATGTCAAGGTCTGCGCACACCATCTCCAGGCAGTCCAGCACAGGCTGAAAGGAGGCACATTAAAAAGTAGCGCAGGCCCTTGATTTCTCCTCCACGTGCTGCAAAAGCTGCCTCAAGGTAATGGCAGGTCAACACTCAAAATGCAGTCTAGCCACGGCCTATCTACTTATGATTCATTTTCCATCACCGTAATCTTTCTTTCAGCTTTGAGTGTGCTTGCTTTGACACAGCCTCTCACAAATTTGCTAAGAGGGATCGGGGATACATTCGCTGAAACCTTCCACCTTGAACTAGCATGACTTCTCCAACCACTTCCTTTCAGCATGGCGCTGAACAATTCCTGGTTGAGGACAGCCTCTCTTTCACTGGAAATCTTCCGTACAGGAAAGAGAAAGCCCCACCAGCTCCTCTTCCAAACTTTGGTTTAAAAGGCCAGGAAAGATACAGGCTAGCCCAGAGATTCACCAGTTTGTATTTCTGCTCCAACAGCTGACACCGTTAAAAGCTCTTCTGTGCTGGGAAGTGATTAGAAGAAGCAAGAGGAAATGTCAGAGAAAAAATTCAAGCTATTGGAGAAAGTTCTTTAATGTGAAATCTATTAGATGCTTAAACACTGCAGTTAGGACTGACGTACAATTGTGAAAATCTCGGTGTCTCATTCATTTACAAGTGAATCACATGAAACACTGAGGAATACGTGATCAAGAGGAGTTCTACATTAGGACAGAGCAGGACAAAATGACCTTTCCATGATCTACTCCATCACTGACTAGTACAATTTCTGCTCGCAATTCATTATTCTGAAGCTATTTTGTCCGTGACAAGGGCAACTTCCATCAATCCGTTCTTGGTCCTGGAATTCCTGGCTCTTTATCCAAATAGCATTCAGAGGAAACAAAGACTCTTATTTGAATATTCACCTTGCTTGCTCCTATACACGGCACTCGATCCATCACTGAAAAGTTGACACTGTCTTTGACAGTAATGCTCTGTGAGTCTGACATAACCTGAGAGACACTGAGGGTGTGTTTTGCTACTAAGTGAAAGACTACAGCACTTCAGCCATTAATAATTAAATGTGCCTTTGCTATTGGATATAAGATCTGATTTTCTTTTTATGTACGTTTGCATTTATTCTTACACTCACACGGCAGTTGGGTATGTACTGCATGAACTCTGGGCAAATGGTCCCTTGCCTCTCCACCTACAGCCCAGACCACTACTCACAACAACTTACAGTAAGGAGGTCTTCTAAGAGAGAATAAATCAGATTAGAGAAGCCTTGCTTGTAACTGAAGCTGAACTGAAACAGTTTCTCTCCCTTTCCTCTGCGCTTTCCTGCTGGTTATGGAAGAATGTATTTTAAGAAAGGAAAAGCACACGTATCATTTTGTCTTTTAGCTTGCAGAGTCTGGGGTCTTTTCATTTAGGAAATTAGACTCCAAGACACACCACGTAAAAGGGGCTTTCTAGGATCTATCTTGTTGGCATTCTCTTACTATCAAATCCTACCACGCGCATTTAACACTGTAAATGGGGGGTTACCACTTCTCCTGCCAGCCTTTGCCCTTCTTACCAGCTCTGACAGCTCTGATCCACTTGTTCTTGGCACTTGCTTTGAGCAAGGTTCACACAGAGGTGTCAGTGTCCAGTCTGTGCACTGTTATACCAAGCTGTTGTCAGTCTTCTGGATGACTGCTTAGGAAACAGCCTCGTTTTGTTATCCAGAGCCTGAACTTGGTCATGATTCCTCTTTTGACTCCTGCTTTTAGAGATCAGGCTCTGCCTTTTTCTGCCTCCTGTACGCTTTTCACTGTCAGCATTACATTCTTGCCTTGACTGGCAGTGCCAAACCTCTGTCAGGGTGATCATTTCTCTCCTTCCTGCTTGGTTATAAGTGACGTTACAAGTACTTAGTACTTGTACTAAGGGCCTTAATTTCTATTTCCCCAGGAAAAAACGAAGGAACTTATTTGGAGCCTGAAGGTCACTGCTGTAAAAGGCAGCGGGAGAGGTGGTTCATTCAAATTCAGAAGCAACTGGGGCTTCAGAAAACACCAAACTGTCTGGTGTGGTTTTTGTTATTTCCTAAGTCACTTAACACGTAGCATCTTCTTCTTGGGAAAAAGGCTGATTGTGTGAAAGCCTGTTTTAAGGAAAAGAGGAAACACAAGACTTAGGGAGGAAAGCTGACCTTACAGAGATGCGGCAGACACCCTCTGAAGCTTTTGTGAGGCTACGAATGTGACAAATATCTTTCACAAGAAGGACTTTCTAGCCTGGTTTACTTACGGAAAGACCACAGAAGGTGTCTTACTGAAGCTGTGAACTGGTGAGTCCCTGTGAGGTAAGGGGAGCATCAGGATAGCTCGCTGGCTGGAGGGGAGACGCGGTGCAGATGGCAATTCTGTACGCAGTGCTCTCCCCTTTGACGAACTGCAGCGCAGCGGACACCTCTGCAAACCACCACTAGACCAACCGCGGCAACACCAGGCTTTTAACGCAGGCTTCAAAATTTGCTCCAGGAAAACGGAATTTGAAAATGCTATTCACCACTTGTATAATCAGGACTCTGCAGCATTTTGGCAGGCCAGTGGAGGAAAGTTACCTTATAACTTACAAAGACTCTCTCTAAGGCTGAGTGGAAATAAAAGAGAGAAGTCTCCAAAGCCCAAGACAACTAAGGCTTGTTACAAAACCAGAGAGATCATTCTAGTGTGAAGCAAACCTGGGTTTTGCATTAAAAATGTAAATGTGATTGAAAAAGCATAACCAGATAAAACGGATTTGACCTCCGCAAGCAAAAAAGATGGTCTAACTAAGCCGAAGCAGCAACAAACAGTTGCAGCTTCCTTTTCACTGCACTGAGGGTCACAGAAAGTTTATTTAAAACAACATAGAAATTTCAAGCCACTGGAGGATTTGCATTGCTTTTATAGGAATTAAAAGGAGAAAATAAGGCTGGTTTGAAAAAAACAAAAAAACAAAAAACCACATTATTTAAATGCCGAAAGATACAGAACTTTTCCAAACTGCTTTTCCAAGTCTTTTAAAGTGACTGATTTACCTTCAAAAAATTAAGCCCCAGCACAGAGAACCAGCCAGGAGTTACTGAGTATTTCAGTACAATCTCACGACTTGACCTGCAGCGCGCTGGTGCCTTATGTGAGAGCATTTGATGCACAGTTCATTCTGCTACCTTTTTTTTTGAGTTATGTTAACCCGGATCAGTGCCAGAGCCTGGTTCACTGCATCGCCAAATCTGCGGCTATATTACCATAGCCGAGAAACGGTCCCCCGGGCAAGAATGAGCAGGGACAGAGAGAGGTGACTTAAACCCATGCCACCAAAAAAAGGGATGTTAATCAAACCCCAGCTGAGGATTTCAGAAGGCTGCCTGTGAAACACTGCATGGAATAAATCCAAGAAAACAACACCTAGAAGCAAAGAAACAAACCAAAGTGGTGTGAATTAAAAACAGTAACCAAATATTCCTTGCTGAGCCTAGCTTTTTGTGTGTTCTAAGGGAAAGCTCTGGTAACACTGCGTAAGCTTGTCCCTCAACTCGTTTCCAAACCGACATAGTTCTTTACCAAAAGCAGAAGTTAGAAGCCTTGAATAAGGAGACTAATGTGGGTTTTCTTGTTAAACAATCCTTGGATAACTTAGGCTAGAGGTTGCTGCCCAGAGCAGAGCTATTGTTTTACTTTGAACAGGTTGCTCAGGTCCTTTTCCTGTTGAGTTTTGAAAATCTGAAAACAGACAGTATTTCTTCTTCTCCTGATGCAAACAACACTGCAAGTAATTGCAAGACAAATAAATTTGAGAGCTGGTACCTGAGAGAACCTGAGGCAAAAAGGAAACGAAGGATGCATGAAAAAGGCCATAACAAACAAATCCTTTCTTTCTTGGTCTGTATTTTCCAAGAGGTGTAAGAAACACAGAATGGCTATCGGGACAAAGGTTGTGTACATAAGACGGCACTAAAATTGGGTGGCAATCAGCATGAGCACAGCTGAGCCTGAATTTTGTCTTCAACAAAACTTATGTGCACGCACACGCGTTTGTGTGCAATAACCCAGTTCTGTTCAAGCCCATTGATGTTGATGTGCGCGCTATTAGAAAACTCAATTGTTCTGAGGTTTGGGACCCGAGCGTGAATGAAACACGAGCCACGTCTAACACTGGGACTTAACTTCATACAGATTAGTGGCATCTCTAATTTGGCAGCACTGCAAGTCCTGGGGCCTCGCTGTCAGCAGTGGTGAGCAGTTGATTCTGTCTTGAAATCAGCCAGCTGTGGGGTCAACGCTTCTGCAAACTGACAGCACAGAGTTAAGCACCGAGCAGGCCTTCGGGAGGACCAAGACAATCGTTCTGCTGAATGAGGAGGATTGTCCGAGAGAACAGACGGAGCAGGATGCGCTGGAGAGCTTCAGACAGGCTCTGTGCCCAAGTTAATGAGGGGGCCAATAAAAATGTTATGATCTTCATTATTTTAAAAAATCTCAGTATATTTATCCCCCAATTGTTATGGAATTTAAAGACACAAAGTTTGGCTGGGTTTATATCATTGCTATGAGCACTCTTTAAGAAGTTTTTTCTACAATTTACTGGGAACTCCAAAAACCTATTTCAAAGTCCTATGCAGGAGTACTTAAAAAAATCAGAATGTAAATTTAATCCTGAACATCTGCAGGCCTCACATATTTGTTTGACCACCACAGATGGGAAAAAACAATACAATTTGATCTCTCCGATCAGAACTAAAAGTACCAGTGTAATAATCAATTTTCATGCATGTCATGTAGAAAAAAAACATTACAATTTGTTGTTTATGCAAGTATGAATGAGAAATAAACTTATTTCTTGAAAAGATCTGAAAACAGAAAAAGCAGATAAAAAAGTAGATAAGTAAACCCTAAATACTGAGTTATTTACTGAACCGTACGATAATTACTAATTTCTAATTCTTTACCATTTATGGCCTCCCTCTCAGTATTTCTTTCCTCCGAATCCCCTGGTGCCACCAGCAGCTTTAATCTTCGCTGCACAACTCACCTCACCGCAGCGATGAGAGCGGGCCAGCCCCAGAAACGCAGCACCGCGCTGGCGGGGGAATTCCTATCAAGCACCCGCGTGCTGCAGGACCGGGGCCTCAGGGGCTGTGGGGACTCTGCCTCTTTTCCAACGTGACCCTGATGCCACCAGAACGCGTTGCCGAGCCTCCAGCCTGCATTCGGCAAAACGCTGGTCCTCGTCACCAGTTCCTCCTTGCGATCTCGGCGCACGCGGAGAGATGTGGACAACAAACCAAGGACCATCCGCTCAGATATCTACGGTTCCATTTAAACATCTCAAACACACACACGGAGCAGCGTCAGGTGTCCCGTGTAAGATGTGGCCAGGCAGCAACCACCTGGAAGGTAACGAGTTGATAATACACCCTGGGTTTTTTGCTGAGCTGTAAATCAGGAGAACATAAATTTATCCTACAGCTAAATTGAGGAAAACAAGGGCACGCTACTAGGAGCTTTCTGCTTTATTAAGTAAATATCTTCTCATTCATGTGGAAAATTCTGTCCAATTTGACTAAATAATTAATCACCGAAGGGTGACTGGTGATTAACGAACAGCACGATGACGTTCTGAGGTGTACGCTCATCACGGTAATTCTCTTTCATCCTAGCGATCTGTACTAGTGTTACTGACGAAGTGCGAGGATGAAGGCTCTGCAACGTCTGTGATGTGGGTACGCGCACTCCGGTGAGAAACAGCTGTCCATTTCAGAATTTGTTGGCAGAGAGGTAGGGTCCCCTCACCTGACCTTGGAAAGGAGCAACTGCCCCGTGGACGTCGATGCATCCTGCTCACCTGCAGGCAACTGGCTCATTTCTCGTTCTCACAATGGCCATTTAGACCTCTTTGGTCAACGGAAAGAGCTCTTTTAGCTGCAGCAAGCTATAACTGCCCCTCCTGTAATACCCTTTTGCAGTACTTACAGATGTAAAGAGGCTCTGAATAAATAAGCAACAGTTTCCCAAAATATACTGAATCAAAGTCGCAATTCTGCACTGCTTTAGTGGCCAAACTGACTCCGCTACGCTCAAAACTCAGTGTAAGGACGGCACGTCCCTCCTATGGACAGAGCTAGTCAGAAACCCCCACGCTGTGCAGGAGCACGTGCCCGGCCGCCCCAGCTGCAGAGGTGCAGGAGGGAGGATGATGAATTCATGTAGGCTTAGCTACTGCTGCCTCCAGTTAGAACACGCAGATCCACCTTGTGCTGCCCCTGGAGTGATCCGAAAATCTCAGCGCTCACTTCAAAGAGACCCAGAGCTGGCCAGCATCGCTACGCAAAACTTCGGAAACACAGACGTGGCACTATTTCGCCGAGAGCCATCAAAACGAGATGCCAGGGGGCTGCGCTCCACGTGCGCCGTGAAGTCAGGAGCCAGATGACGGCAAGTCCCATGCTGCCGAGGCAGCGCAGAACTGGGCTGCAATGAATAAAGGGCGCTGTACCGACAGCGAGGAAACAACACTACGTCGCTGCCACCGCAGACCACCGCCCCAGAAATCCAGCAGTAACACCTCTCATTTGCTATCTAGATTATTATGTGCCTACCATCCATTTTGTGTGCTCAGCCTTTCCTACGCACTGGTACCCGATGCTTTAAAACTGGAGCTCCTAGCTCCAATCACCTCCTCCAGGGAGAGGATAAATCACAAAACTCTGCTAGGGGACACGTTTTTGTCATTTGAGCGATATTTTCCTTAATACCGGCCCATTCTTATCTCGTCCCCTTCAGTAACAATTCACAGGTAATGCAGAAATCCTCCAGGTCTTGTACCGGACTGTTGTGGTGCGTACAAGTCGCTGTCGATGACGCTCTTGTAGACAAGAGCATTTAATAGAGGTTTAAAGTTGCTGGAGAGCCTCAGAGCACATCGAGTCACTGCTCTGCCTTTCAGGCTGATTTAAGCACTGGGGGTGATGTTTCAGAGCGGGGACATGCACCGAGGTGAAGCGTCCATTCCCAGCTTCCCTGCCAAGGTGCTAACACCGAAGCGATGAATTCTCTGAACAGGCTATTTCTGGAGTAGGGTTTTCTTCCGGGCAGGTGAAACCCTGCTGAGCCCCTCTCCGTTCGCTAAAGCTGCTCCTGGAGACGCCCCATGGCCTCACGATGCAAACCGCACGCGCTCCTACGCTTCTACGTAAAGGCTGCCACATGCCAAAGAGAAGGAAGCCCCTTTCCCCGTTATGAAAGCCTGTATTTAGTACCGGCATTGCATCCTGCTTCTGCCAAACCCGCTCCGAGTTCCCCGAACGCCGCAGCCCGACGCAGCCGCAGGCCTGCAGGCTCCCCCGGGAACGGCGGCGAGCCCCGCGGCGCGCTGCCTGGCACGCACGTCTCCCAGAGCAGCTCCTGCAACGTTAACCAAGCCGAGTTCCTACAGCAGCTATCCTGTATCCAGCAGGATGCAGGATAAATTGTCTCTGGCTCCTGAGGACACAAAATCCTTCAGAACGGCCAGGTGGGGGTTACCAGTAGCCATGGCCCAAACTCCCAACTTTTGGGGAGGACCCTCTGTTACCCACATTTTTTTCCTCCCTTTCCAGCTGGTGTACTTCAGCTCCTTTCCTTAACGCTCACAAATGTTATACTTGGATGAAAGGTCTGCTGACGCACCGATATAATTTTCAGTGACCAAGCAGAGCAGGACATGCCCAAGAATAAAGAAAAACAAAGCAATTTAAGCTCCTCTGTTTCAAAGTCAAAACTGCTATTGATTAGCAATTTGAAAACAGATGTGATGTCAGCTTACTATACAGTTCCCTAGGCTCCTTCCTGAGAGAGCGCTCCTCAGTTCTTTCTCAATCAACTTGAAAGCTGGGGAAGATAAGCATTTTTATTGGTAAGCTAAGAAATGCCTCCATCAAGAGTTTTATTATATTATCACTATAAGCAGACAGTGATTGAGCTTTGGATTAAAGGGTTTTTTTCTCCTTTTTGCTCAGCGCTAGAAAAGCATCAGTTCCTTTGCTTCATGTTATCCAGCAGCATTGTTCAGCCTTTTGCATTTTCTGATTTTAGACAGAATCCTAACAGCATCTTATAATCAGGACTGTAATCCTCCAACCTCCCTACATCTGCCATTTGCATGAATGGCCTTGAAAATAAAATGAGAATGATTCAATCAACAGTTTAGGGGGATTTTTATATTAGGCAGAGTACTTCTTTAGCATTAGGAAAATCATGGCAAAAATCATTAGTATTTCCCTCCATGAATGAAATCAAAGAATTTTTGAGGCAAGAAAAATGACCTGAGGTTTTAAGGTGCCACTGTTTTTTAAAATGTGATTTCCAGACCTTTTTGTTTCCTGTTTTTGTTTTTGTGGATGAAGCTCAGCTATGTCCAGTATCCCACCAAGTGCCACGCAAACACTTGAGATTCATCAGATCTCCTCAAAATTGAACATTGGACAGACACTATCTTCAGTGTAGGAAAAATTTTGTCCAAAGTCCAGTGAGGTCAAAAAGAGGATTTGGGGACAAGAGCAGTCAAATTGACTTGAAATAAGTGAGGCCGCTGGTTTCAGTCTTGCTAATAAAAAAAAAAAAAGAAAAAAAAAGGAATAAGGAATCAGGCTGCAAAAATGTAACACAGCAATTGAGATGTATTTGGTTTCCTTGCATTCATTTGGACTGTTTTTTATTGTGGTCCCAATTCTCAAGTCCCTAGGCTGGACTAAGGACATTTATTTTTTAACTTGTCTCTAAAGTGAGGAGAGCTGGAAGTTTTCTTTCAAAAAGAAAGCAAATGCAAAAGCAAAGAATCCCTGAAACAGAGCTCACCCCGTCATTATGTGAGTCCAAGTCCCACAGAAGCAATTTCTCGCTACAGAAAACCTCAAATCTCATGAGATTTGCAATTGCACCAGGAAAAGTGACAACAGTCTTAAATACCCTGGCCACCTGAATTTGAACAGCTATGAGAAGGCTTTGCTGATTCTCTCCTGCCTAAGCTTCTCTTCCTTTACCCTCTCACAATGAATCAAGGACCAAATCCTGTATCTGCACTCAGTTGTGCTCACAGTTTCACTGTGGACCTCACAGTACAGAGGACGGGTTAGAATTTCTCCATCTCTGCTCCGTGAACTGCTGCTGGCTCATAAGAAAACCTTTTTACCTTCCTCACAGCTTGAGCAGGAGGTGAATGAACTCAGAAATCTGCAAAATCAAGCTCTTGCACCCTGCACTTGCACCAGGATTTCTGGCTGCAAATCCACCAACTTCAGCAGTCATTCAGGATTTTTTATCTTGCAAATCCAGGGGAAACTGGGGGAGCTCGATGCTTATGGGGTAGGCTGTAACTCCGCGAAGCGGCTGAAGAAAGCTCCCTCTCACACAGGCAACTCATGATGACTCTGTAAGACGTTATTCACTCCCTGGCTCTTGCTTTGGCCAGCAGTGAATCTTTTCCTCATTTCACTCTTTCTCTTGACCAGACTAAGCAGAAAAGCCGAAGTGCCTCTACCTCCACCACTCTGTCTCTTTCGGCTCCTCTTCTCCCCCATTTTGATTACCTTCCCCAGGCAAGCATACTGGGGAACTCACATCAGATGTGAAGCTGCATCCCAGACAGATGGAAAAGGACAGACTGAGGAGGAAAACCACAACCTTTTTTCAAGTGTCATGACTCAATCTAACGTTTCCTACAACTTCTGGGTTAGCCAAGCCAAACATAAAATAAAACATCCCCGGTTACATTTGTGTAGATTTGTCTCTTTCTTCAGAGCTCATTAAAGAATCGCTTTCATCTCGTTAGATTGCTAAAATATTTCCAACAGGACTAGATGTGTCATGTCAGAATATGACAGGCAAATTTCTTTTAAGGTTTTAAAACTAGGTTGAAAGAGGAGAAGCTAGGCAGTTCGCTGTTGTCACGGAAAGATATTTTTACTCTTATGAGTTCCTAAAACAAGAAACAAATTAAGAACTGTCAAGGAAAAAGAAAAAACCCAAACCCAAAATGTATTCCGTCTTGCCTGCTAATATAGTTACTGCTTTTCTCTGAAATCGCTCTCAGTCTAATAACAAGAGCTTTAAGTAGAAAGAAATGAACCACTGTTGTTAGTGTTTTGGTTTATAAGCACAATAATCCAAAAGGAAGGAAAAAAGTGCTGAAAATGTGATTTACTCTCTGCAACTACAAGCCAGAACAGTTTTCCTCTGTTCCCAGCTCTTATTTCTGCCTGGCTCAGAGGCAATCTCCCCACGCCGTGCCATTGAAGGGCGTGGAAAGCAGTACCCATGGCATCCAGGGATGCGAGAAAGCATCTGGGGAGGAGGTGGGAAAAAGGCTGCAAGGGAGAGCCCCGTCCTGCAGCAGACTCCACGGGGACGATTCCTCACGCCCCGGCAGGAGACGCTGGCCTCCTCGAGGCGGGGCAGCTGGTTAGCTGTCTTCCCTGCACCCCAGAACTGCCCCAGCAGACACGTTACTACCAGATGCAGGTTCCACTGCCAAAGCAGCCCCTCCAGAGCTGCCTCTCTGAGCGGGTGGGAAGAGACAAAGCAACAGTATGCCGTACGTGCAGCGCCAAATCCACACCCAGGTCACGACGCACCGGAGCAGGTCTCGGGAGGGCGAGCAGACTTCACCAGGAAGGCTGCAGCTCTTTCTCCTGCTTACCAACGCCCAGTTCAAATCCTGCTGGCGCCGAGGAGTGGGACAGGTGACGACGACGCAGCCTGCAGCCCCCTCCGCAGCGGCGAAGCCCCCCGCAGCGAAAGCCCCCGCGGGGTGAGGTGTTTCCGGGGAAGGGGCCGCGAGTGGGAAATCGCTAAGGTTTGAGACACAGACACGCAGCAAAGAGCGAGGCCTCAAGTGGGTGCTCACCACACATCATTTCGTTTCGATGGCATTTACCATCAAATTGCTGAGATGGGCTGTAAAACCAGTGGGTGGGGACTGTTTCTCACTCTAAAGAAGTTCATTAGATTATAAGTAATTCAGTTACACAGAGAGCAAGTAGAGCCTGGGGCTGTTTTGAGGGGCTTTTTGAAAAAGGTCAAAACAATATATCAGGCGGCTATTGGGACTGATGGCTGCTGGGGAGAAGATAGTAGATAGCTAAAGATAACCATTGTATGCTTGTCTATTTTTCTCCTGGTTACATATTCCCATCCTTGTCATGACTTAAAAACATTTTCCAAAAAAACGGAACTGCTAAGAAGCCTATCACGTGAGGTACGGCCAGCGTTGCTGGTGAAACGAGACACGGCTGTTCTGGAGGACACGGAGGGCTGGAAGCGCCAGCATCTTGTGAGAGGCAGCAGGACCCAGCTCTCCGCTTCCACAGAGCTCTCAGCTCAGCCGGGGACAGAAGCTGCTGCTGCTGCAGAGGCAAAAGCCAGAAAAAACACCCCCAAAATAACAAGATTTTTGCCGTAGGCAGGTGAAGCCCTGTGTCATCCTGATTGCTGTGGCCATCACTAACCCCTCATTTGGGAAGGTGGAGTATCGCCCTGGCTCACCCTCCAGAAAGGCTGCTGCCGAGTAGGTGGCAGGACCTTGTTTTTGAAGCCATGCCAGCTAACTCAGCCTCTGTGCATTAGCATTTAAACACTGAATTCCCTAGAAGCTTCATGCTGATGGCAGCAGACGGTGTCCCTGTCTCAATAGTCCATCCCTGCTCACCGCTGGACCGTTGCATGCATCTAAATATTCTGCTGCGTAATAACAGACCGAGATGTGCTTGGTGTACTCCTAGGCTGGGGCCGTCTGATGAAGAAACACATTCGCTAGAGTTGTAAGTCCCCGCAAAAATACCCCAGAAAAATAAGTCTTGCCTCAGTGCTATGATCCAGATAACTCAGGAAAGAAGACCACATATTCCAAATTCTGCATGCCCTCAACGTTTATTTCAAGATATAAGATCTAAAAAAATGTTGACATTCATTGCAGTTCTACATCAAAGTGAACTTGCTGAGGTTGGGTTGTGGAAGATGAATTTCTCCTGTACAATAACTCTCACCCTCTGGCTTGGATCTTCAAAGGAGCCCCAGATTTGCTTGATTAAAGCTGGTTTTTAGTTTAAGCTGAGTGAAAACAGAGCCTGTTTGCTGCCTGATTCTGAGCACTGAGGCATGCCCTGGAGCCGCACTGGCTTGCACAGCACACGTGCACCTCTCAGGACTGCTCCCCGAGCAGCACGGCCCTAACCCTGCATTTTGTGGCATGGGTGAAGATGTGAAAGAATAACAAGCAAACATAATCAGCCAAGGTGGGCGTAGTCGAGGCACAAGGGCTGAGGGTGCCAAAGTCGCCCCTGGTGCTAAGGAAAGTGCCATTCCTAGCCCGCGCTGCCACTGCCTGAGACCCACGCTAACCTCCGGTCCTACCTGCCAGCCCTTCACCAGCACCTCTGTCTTTGCTGGGTCGCTCTCCACCCACCAGCTGAAAGGTACCTCCAAACACTTCAGAAAAACATCCTTAATTAATTTGATAAGTCCTAATCCCCATCCTGGCTACATTCTCAAATTATTGCAGTTTCTACCTGTCAGTTCTTCTCCCACTAGCTAAAATTTCAAGGATTAACTGGGCAGTGTTGTAACCTCTTCTTAGTCCTCTGTTAACAACGTCTGCTCTCTGTTCCTTTGTCTTAGCATTTTCTCATCTGTCTACACATTCCTGTGCTTCTCTGCAAGGCAATATCCAAGTGTGAAACTGCTTTAGCCATTCGTGAGGACAAGATTTATTGCCTAGAAGCACACCAATAACACAGTATTAAAAAAATAAAACAGCAGTCTCTTTCATCAAAATCTAATGAACGTGCAATTTAATCTTTATTAAGAATTCATTAGGTTCTCTGCAAGGCTGTCTAATGGAGCTTGACCAGGTGAAATGCTAATGCCTGCATTATATTTAAATTAATTTTCAGAAATGTTAATTTCCCTGAGTTGTTCCCTGCCCGTCGCTCTCCTCCCCGGCGCCCGCGGCTGCGCGGCTCTCTCCAGATGCCTGCTGCCACGCTCCTAGCAACACCGCCGTCCCCACCCCAGCCTCTGCACGGTTCACGGGAGTTTGCACGCTGACGGCCGCCTCCCCGCTCCGAGCACTATGAGCTTCCACCATGGCAGCCGTCTCTGCATTTTCAAGTCGGGTACGGAACTGCAAGCTACCACGCATTACTTTAAGACTGTTTTGCTGAGAATATATATGCACAACAGGGTATTTTTCAGTCCTCAATATACTGATGTGGCCCAGCAAACAGGTTATTTTCTTGATCCAACTTGCTTTAAAAAACAAGAGCTCTGCTCTCTGGAAAACAGGAATCCCCGGGCACTAATTGTGTAAGCCACCGCGGTCAGAGCCTGCCCCTTCGCCTGTAGACCCTGCGCGTATGCGCTGGTGCGCTGCTGTGGTGGTGCTACAGCCTCTCCCTTCAACCAAACCCCACCGCCCGCCATGCCGGCACGCTTCCGCAGAAGCGATTCCTAGAGATTAAATAATTTATTGGTGTTCATCTGCAGTAGCATCTCTCCCGGTCCACCTTTCACACACAAACAAGTGCAAACCAAACCCATCCTCCTGGCCCCAAATCCAACTGTTGGGGTGGGAAACCCCCTTTCAAAGGGGGCTTGGAGCCTTTACAGAAACAGGGCACGCAAATCTCGGTGGGAAACGCTGCTGCGACTGCTGTGCGCCGAAGGCGAGGCTCCTCTCTGCGAGCCCCCCCAGCCCTGCAGCGGCGTGGGAAGAGCGTCGCCTCGGGCGGGGACGGTGGTTTAGTCCCACGGGGACCCCCGCGGGCTGGACACGATGGCCACGGGATGGAGAGAGGAATACGCGGGTCACCCCCCGGGTCACCCCCCGCCCGGGTGGCCGTGGCCGGCGAGGGGTTGGGCTGCAGGCCCGCGGCGAGCACACGCCCGGGGGCGGCAGGGCATTGCCGAGCGGCTCCGAGCCCCTTCGGCTATTTCCGAGCCCGCTCGGCTTCTCCCCGACCGCCTCCGAGCGCTCTCCGAAGGCGGCCGAACGGGAGGCGGGAGGAGCCGAGCGGCGCCGAAGCGGCAGCGCTGCCGGCGGTTCGAGTCCCCCCTGGGCGCTGTCCACCACGCGAACCGCCTGAAAGCCGCAGCCGCGCCGGGCGCCTGCCCCCGCGGGGGCACCCGCTGCCGGGACTGCGGATGGCAGCGGGCGTCCCCCCCCCACCCCCCCCGCTGCCTCTCGCTAAGCAAGCCCGGTCCCCGGGGGCCCCTCCCAGCCCCCGATCCCTCTGCATCCCCCGGCATCGGGGGACGGGAGCCGCTCCGTGCCTCTCGCAAATGAAAACCGAGCCCCCTGAGCAGAGCAGGGGCTCGCTCGGTGATGGCGGCGCCTCGGACCAGCTCGTCACGCCCGTGCCAGCGGGAGGCTGGCATTTTCGTTGTGTTTTCATTAAAAGGAGCAAAGCGAAGGGAAAGACCCCGCCACGGCAGCACCCCCGCGCCTTCGTTAGCTCTCCCCTGCCCCTGCTCTCCTACGGGAGGCAATT
>VXAL01002525.1:0-10288 GCA_013399475.1 Chauna torquata
TATCAAGGAAGTTGAAGTCTCCCTTGAGAATGAGAACGATTGCTGATGATCATGTAACTTTTGCAAGCTGCTCATAGAATGCTTCATCCATCTCTTCATCCTGATTAGGCGGTCTATAACAGACCCCCACCAAGACGTCACCCCTACAGGCCTTACCCCTGGTCCTTATCCATAGACATTCAACTTTGTCATTCCCAACAGCAAGCTCCTCAACATCAAAACACTTTTTAATATAAAGAGCCACACCACCACCCTTCCTATCTTGTCTAATTAGTCTGATTAACTAGAAGATTACTACAGAAACCTCTACTGGCAGGAATGAAGCTGCACAGAGTGGTTATGAACTGTTGATGCTACAAGCTCTTAAGCATAACTGATGCTGCCACCTTCTGGGGTTGGCATTCTGGTATCTCTCCTCTCAGCTTAACTCAAAAGATTTGAAAGTAAGGTATTTAGAAGGAGAAAGAAGTATCTTAGGGTTAAGAGGTCAAATGGTGCTTATAGATACAAAGAAATCCCAAATAAGAAAGTCTGAGTCTGCTGTGATTAATAAATAATTATAGGTTTTTAGATGTACAGTCTCAGAGCTCTGAGATATTTATAAATAGTCTGAGTGGCATTTACAGAGGTCTAAATGAGTAAGAGTTTACAGGTATTTTTGTTTGTTTGTTTATATCTTCTTGTTTTTTTTTTAGTGGACCTTTTAAACGTGTGTCCATTTGGAATGTGTGAAATCCAAAAGCAGGATCCCCAGGATAGAAACATCCTGTTGGAAAGGTCTCCCTGAAGTAGATGAGTATTATTGCAGTAACACTGTCTTCCAGAAAACAAGGTTGCTTTCTACCATCTGAAATATCCATTGCACCTTGTTTATTACAAAACCTTGGGGCCGTGTGGCCCTATAATTCTGCGCCATGGTGCATAGAAGTGGTAGAGATATTTTCCATTCCATGAACTGAGCAAGTCTGATGGCAGGTTGATCCTAGGTATGGGCTGTGATGATGAGTGAAGCTATGGTAAGAGGTGGGAAAAAGCAGATGTGTATGTAAGACTGTACATCTGTTTATAAGAAATTCCAAGATGAATGTTGCTAGCAGTTGCCAGAATTAGTCATCTATTAAATTTAGATGAGTTGAAATGAGGCAGAAAAAGTCCATGATATTATGCGGGACGAATGTAAGAGAGAGAGAGGTAAAGTCAAGGGGCTAAAACTGAAGTTAGGTAAGTAATTCTGATCACGACAGAGGTTCTCAGCAGCTCTAGGTAATGAGAAAGAGTGCACGTTCCAACATGGTGTGATGTATAATCTTGATTTCAGGTTATTGTATAAGGATGGAAAAAAAAAAAAAAAAAAAAAAGGAGGATAAATCTGCCTACACAAAAACTCCTTTTGAAATCTGAGCATCCAGCTTTTTTCTCTTTCATGTGAAAATTTTATTTCAAGTGCTGTGATTCACACATAATATTTTCAAAAAGAGAAAAGACAAAGAATTAACTGCACTCCCCAAAACACTCTCACTAGTAAATTCCACAGCAAAGACATCCAACATGAGTGATCAAGTTCACTGGTTATCTCATCAAAGCCTACAATATCAGGGGACTGTTCTAGCCCTTAATTAGAGCAGCCATTAAAAAGTTAAACCAATCAAATATTTAGCTCATTCCACTTGGTCATTTCCTCAGAATTAAACAAAAATTATCTCACTTCCTAACTGGCAGTTTAGGATGTGTAAAGGGATCAACTTACCAAGAAAGACACCTGAACATGTAATTTATTTAGCAGTCAAAAAAGATGGTAATTTTGCAAATTTGCAGTTATACTTCATCTCCTTTGTCTTGTTCATGATATTCTTGTGGCTGGTAGAGTCACTTCATTCTTCACATTCATCCATTTTCAGGGTCTGTTCTTGGAAGAGGTTTATTGTCAGAACAAAACCCCTTCCCATTTGTTCACTGAGAGCTGAGGTGCCTCATTTGGCAGTATAGACTGAGTATAGATTGTGTAGGCAGACATGTTGGCCATAGCAGACGTGAATCAACCTCTACTATGCCATTTGAACACCTTTGGTGAGTCATTCAGCTGTCACTTTCTTAGGACAACAGCTATGTAAAGAGGATAATGTTTCCTCTAGAATAAGTAGGAACAAGATCTGAGAACAGGTCTTACACCAACTTTATATACTAAAGCTTGCCAAAACATGAATATTTTCAAATAAAACCAGAGGGCAATCCAGCAGAGCTCTGGAACACAAGTAATATCAATGCACTTCAGTGGAAGTCTATATGTCATGAAATTTTCCAGGGAAGGGAGTGCTGGTGTGTATGGGGTTAGGAAGCAGATGGGTGTGACTGAGGTGACTAAATCTCTTTGTGGATTAAAACCATGGGCTGGGTAGATTTCTTGTTTCCATCTTTTTAATGAGGTGGTATAAAATTATCCATATCGATCAGGAGTTTCTTGGATTTAAGGAGGTAAGGGTTGGCATAGCCCCTACTACCTCATGTTGCATGGACATAGGCACTATCTCACCTGATGATAAAAGGGCAGTAAATTCTGTTCTCTGCATACTCTCCCTCCACTGTCTTCCATATTTTTGCTAGGAAAATTTATAGTATATTTCAAAACTGAAACTGAATCTCCAGCCAGTCCCTGGAACTAACAGATCATAAATTGTTTGTTAACCTTGAGACTTTCAGATGACAGGCTCTATATGAGGGCAAATTCTCACCATTGTATATTTTGCTTCTAATCTGATGTGCTCTGCCAGACTCTGATAGTGTAATGGATCAAACTCCCTGGATCAGTGAAGCTGCACAAATTTAGAAGCCTATGGTAAATTTGGTCTGGTATGAAAACTCTAAATACAGGGACGAGGTTATTGCTAATGATACACTAAGTGAAATTGAATTGGATCAAGTAAAAAGTAGAATGTGAATAGGAGAAAAACTCAGTCTTTTTTGTAGTTGTTGGACAAAAAAAGAGAACGATGAGAACAATGTCTAACCTGGCTGTTTACACTGGAATGGGAAGAATCATCTTTTCAGGAGACAGAGAGGGAAAAACAAAACAAAACCACTCAGTATAGCTTTGGAAGAGAAAGTTAAGAAGGGAGGAACTAGGACAGCTGCTGTCTCTGCTTTGGCTGAAATGGGGTCTCTGATGACTCCAGTGACACATGATCAATTTATGAGCTTCGTTGTGTTACGTTCAGCAGACAATGCAGATGTCAGCTTTTCCATTTCCCATGAGACTGTGCAAACATGATATTACATTCACTCAAGAGTGCAAATACCAGCAAAGTTTGGCCACCCTAATTCATAACAAATTCACTTTTGCCTACTCATACCTAGATATGTTATCTATCCATTGTGAGTAATGTCTCTCTCTGACTTTTCTGCAGTCTTTTTTTAGAAGCCTGCTGGAATGCTGATGTGACCAGAACTGCAAAATTAGATTTTGGAGCCTTTCAAGTTCAATTTCCGCTGATCAGCTTCCCCTGGTCCATTCCAGCTTTCTCCCTAAACTTCTTAATAGTCTCAGAAAACACATTAAAGGAATCTGTAATCACTGCATTCTTACAGCTCAAATCTACCTCCACAGCTGAGATTAAACTATATGCTTCCCCTGCCATTACCTCTGCTGACTTCAATGAAACTACACCAGAATAATGGGTGACCATGCCTCTTCCTCTTTGCCTAAGAAAAGGCTGGGCATAAATAAGTAATCAAATAACTTCTATAAACTTGGTGCTAAATTTTCAGAATTAGTGAAAGCGTGTATTTTTCAAAGACTCCTGCAAGCCAGAGATATCAGTTTTTTCATCAGCCAGGAAGGCAAAGTACTAGTTTCACAGATAACGGATTGTAAAGGTCTAAATTCCTGATCAATACGCTGTTGTCAGTCATTTCTATCCCCCATCAGTTGCATGTTTTTAACCTTCTCTTCTCTCAATGAAATCTGTAGTAAGGGATTAGGATTTATATTTTATTAAAAGCTATATAAATCTTTGTCTGGGATAGCAGGGGGTAAATCATGTACCTGAATGACACTGTCTGTTGATTTCTGATACAGCATAAGTAATCTTCAGGACTTTCATGTCTATATATGGCTGGGTTGAACTTTAGTGCATTTGGGAGGTACATAATACTGATCGGTCCAGCTTAATTTTTTTCTGCTTTCCTGAATTAATCTAAAAATTCGTTATCCAATAAGAAATATTCCACCTAGGAAACAGTGTCTGGATGTAGTAATTCACGAGCATATTGGTAGTCATTTCCTTGTGCAGAGCAGAGTTTCTCTGTCCTTGTCTGTTGAAATACCGTGCATATCTCACACACCAGCAGACAAAAGTTGGGAGTAAAGTAAAGACAGTCTGCTGATCAACTAACAGTTCCATTTTAGCATCCTTTTAATATCTTGTCTCTATTTTCTAGAGTTTCCTTTAAGACAAACTTACAATTAAAAGAAAAAAAAAAAAGAAAACAAACAAACACAAAACTAACTGTACCTCTTTTGGAGACCTTTATCTAACTTTTAATTGTAATGGCAGCAAAACATGTAATAAGAAGATCACCTGTTTGAAACTGGTATTTGACAGTTATATTTCCATCAAAAAAATTGTTGTAACACGGTAAACATTTCCTCATGTTATGGCGTGAAGCTGCTGAGCAAAAACACAAAATGTGAATCTGCAGACATAGTGGCTTGATTTGAAACACCTCAAAAAAGTAAACATTGCTTGAGTTCAAGCTCTATCATTTGAATTTGAAAGAATGGAGATCACATTTACCTCTGGATTATTTACCACTTATAATAAGAAATCCATATATAATGCAGTGCTTGATAAGACTGTAGCTCAGTTTGAGATACTTTTACTTGCAAGTCTACTGGAGATTGAAGGCACAATGTGAGATGGAAACAGGAAAATAGGGGTAGGAAAGTTGCAGTCATAAAGAATGGAGCTTTCATCATTATAGCAATGTAATATATGTAATACACAGTACTTAAAATACTTATTACAAAAAAAATACATATTGTATAACGTATATAATAATATCATATTTGAATGCAACCAATGTAACAAGGCGCTATGAAACAGAATGGGGAAAAAATTGCTCATTCTTCAAAAACAGAGAGATTTGGATGACTTGAGCATGAATATTTGTGCATATGGTACTTCAGGAAGTAAGGATAGTGATTGCCCTCAAATTATGTGGAACTGGAATGAATGCAAACAGTCTAATTGTGAGAAATTAGTATTCAGTTAGGCTATTGGAGTAACTCGTGCTTCCCAGATAAACAATTGCCAAATTTGTGGTAGAGGGAGAGTACCTTGAGGAAGGGTTTATGACTTTAATAATATCTTAAGTGTTACTGTCATAAGCAAGTTACTACACAACTGCAGAAGACAGCAAACAAACACTGGAATATTCAAACATTTTAAACACATCGATTTTCCATTCATGCTAAAAGTGTGATTAATTTACATACTAGTAAGTGGAGGAAAATTTCGCAGATATTCTTCCTTTTTCTATTTAAGGAATTGAGTTCCATACATAGTTCTTAAAAACCTTATTTTGAAACTAGATGCATCCCACAAATGCAGGAGTACAAGAAAAACTATGATATCCCGCTTGTTGAGGAGGTGGAAACCTAAGAATAATCTGGATTTTTTTTTTTTAACCTATCAATTTTTCAAACTTAAAAGTAATTTACTGTATTAGAAAGCATGTACGTGGTTAAAGCTACACTTTGTTGGCTCAAGCAATGATAAGTAAAACAAAAACAAAAATAGAAGTGAATTTGGCTAACATGGTTTGTGAAAAGGGAGATTATCTGACAGAGTTCTGGATCAAGGGACCACCTTACGATACACAAAAGCTCCAAAATTTGAAGAACCACAGTACTGACTTTAGCAGGATGAATGTGGGCATAACCTCAGGNTTTTCAAACTTAAAAGTAATTTACTGTATTAGAAAGCATGTACGTGGTTAAAGCTACACTTTGTTGGCTCAAGCAATAATAAGTAAAACAAAAACAGTAAAACAAAAACAAAAATAGAAGTGAATTTGGCTAACATGGTTTGTGAAAAGGGAGATTATCTGACAGAGTTCTGGATCAAGGGACCACCTTACGATACACAAAAGCTCCAAAATTTGAAGAACCACAGTACTGACTTTAGCAGGATGAATGTGGGCATAACCTCAGGGTAAATAATGGTACAGAAGAATTCAGCTAGCAGTTAGATACTACTCTCAAGTACTGATGTGCAATCAGTGGCATTAATGGGATTTATTTATGCACAAATCAAAAGCTAGTTAAGTAAAAGACTGTTTTATGGATCATCTAGTGTAAGACGTGACTCCTTAGCTGAAACTACCATTATCATGATAGATTAAACTAGATAGACTTCTGACTTTCTGCACTTCTAAAAGACTCCGAATAAAGTGACTCTTGGAAGACAGTATCTCTGGTCACCATGATACACATGATCCACATGTGAGAGCAGAATCCACTTTTCTTCAGAAGAATCTCATTGAACTCTGACTTAGCAAAGTCAAGAGGTGGAACTCAGCCTCTTCGTTTTGAAAAATTGACCCCATGGGTTTTTATTCACATTTTAAGACTCACACAACTGTTTGAAGAAAGAAGAGGTGAGAAGGGCAGAAAACCTTCTTTTTCTAAAGGGTACTTGTAGTTATATCCAAGACTTCAACAATAGAAAAGATGAGAGATGGGATGCCCCTGACCGATAAGGCTCTTCCTTTCCTTTAGCTACCTTCCAAGTCATGTAATGATGAAACCCGCAGATTCTTAATTCCTTGGGACACCTTTTGAACTTGTGACTTTTAGACACTGAATGTCTAAATGAAATGTGTAACATCCATGCTGGAAATTATTTTTCAGTGATCTTTCAGTATCGTCCCTTAACCATGCCTCATAATATGAATGTATTGTTTATTATCTTCCTCTTTTTGAAGTTTTTCCACAGTATTTTATTTTTACTTCTAATTTCTTTGCTCCTTTCAGGTATCCAATTTTGTGGAGTTGTTTATACATTATTATATGTATAATAGCCAATACTAAAGGGCTTGTTTATAATTTTGTCCTGAGGTCCTCCAATAAAATTTAAAACAACACTCCTCAATAAGCCAGTCACAGTCATTATCTCTGATTTCTCTAATTACTGTATTTCCTGAGAGCAACAGAAGACTGCATTGACCCAACAGTATAGGATGGGTCTAATCTCCAAAATATTTCCACCAAAGCTATACAGACTTGTAAAGGGACTAGCACTCCCTATTCAGTTACTGAGGAAAACCCCATGTATGGAAACAACTAGAATGAGGGAAGATTGCTCTTATCATTTTTGATCTGTGCTATTGGGTAAGATGCCAGAATTGTGCAAGCAGTAAAATCGCTTGCAGGTTAACTTGGTATCTTGATGTAGAATAACCAAACTGACATATAAGAGTCAACCACGAAACTGGTATACTTCTCACTGCCAGTTTAGCAGTGCTGTTGTGGGCAAGGCAAGGGGGAGAAATGCTGTGCATGTGGGTTCATGTGACTGATAAGCAGTAGTTGGCGGTTTCACCAATTTATCTCCCTATTATGCTTTCTGAAATGAAAATTTGTTAGTACAGAATATTGAAGATCCCATTATACCAAACTGCTGAACAGGCTTGTTACCCACATGCAATTTAACATGCCAGTATGAAGTCAAAGTAGCAACTTTTTGAGACATACTTCTTTCCAGCTGGCAAACTTTATTTATTTATTTATTTAATGGAGACGGGAGGGCGCGGGGCGGGACTTGCTGCTGCTCCGCTGGCACGGCAGCCCCTGGCCNAATGTTTGGCATAAAAAGGACAGTCTGGCATCAATTAGCAAGGCCACTTAATCCATGCGAATAGAACCCCCACTCCCTTAAACTGGGGAGCATGAACCTCATTCTACCTAAAAGAGTCCCTCTAAACATGCCCTCTGTGAAAATACCTTTCTGAAAGGCATTTATTTTTCCATCTGTCACAGGGCTAGAAAAAATATACATAAACCAGATGAGAATCAATCCTCCAGACTTTTGTCCTGCCTGTTTGCTTGTTTTTATTGGAGTCAACCCACTTGCTCCTGTGGGTCTCAAGCAGTCTCATAGGGCTTGGTACAACATATGTTGGCTGAAGTCTTTTATACTGAAGACTACATAATCCAGAGCAGTGGTTATAAATGTCTATAGGGAAAAAGCAACTATTACTTCAGATTTCTGGGATGCGTTTTTTACCCAATTGAATTTTTGGAGGGATGTATGTCTCTTAAATTTTGAAGTAATAGTTTTCTGCTGTAGTGAATAGACTTTGGTATCTGTAGTTGGAGCTCAGATGCCCAAATTCCTTAGTCTAAAAGGCAAAAACAATAAATTTTATTTTACTTGTGCACAAGACTTAATCCCCTTAACCAGAGACAAAATAAAAATATATGTTTACTAGGAGAAGAAAAGAAAGAAGGGGAAGGGAAAAGGAATAGAATGGCATGAACCATGAAATCAAAGAATGAAATGAGGTTCTATTGAAGCTTAACAAGTTAAAATATCAAGCTGTATATGTTTTTCCATAACGCTAAAATAAAACGAGAATTGAGTTTATCAGGTTCCCCGTTTACTTTACAGGCTGCATTCCCTCCATGGATTGATTTCCCTGGATACATCATGTCTAGAGTGGTGTACTGTGAAAATACCAATTACAAGCTGGTGTTGGATTTTTCAATTGGCAACATGAAGTTTTCAGTGGAAAATGCTTATTTTACGATAGTTGAATGAAACACCAGATTTCCCATACATGAGCATACTCTGTCCAGACTGATGTTAATAGTGTCATTTATCAGAAGGAGCCTCATCTTGCAGACTCACATGAAAAATGACATTTCATGTCAGCCTGAATTTACGGAAAAGACTTTATCTAGGCTACAACCAAGAGAGCATCTTGTCTATTCTATACTTTTACGGTGCATTATCTTCCTTATGCATCTAACTGTTTTTGCTGTTGTTACTGACTTGGAATTTTATATGGTAAATCTTTGAATCTTACAAGGTCCTTAGGAGTTCTTAAAAACAGACTTACAGACTTTGGGGTCTGACTTGTGCAGTAATTTTTCACCTTTATCCACAGGTGGAGGAATCAATACACATTTCATCCAAGTTACAGAACATCTGAATGATAGCAGGCTGCAGTCATAATGGTGGGAGATTAGGTTAGTTAGCATATCTGAAAAGCAGTATGCTTTGAAGTAAATGTAATACGTGGTTTTAGATGAAAATTTATAAAAGCTTCTGGATATCCGAAACCTAAAAGGGAGAAATCTGGAACTACCTTGCAGTCATTTTGTGCACTTATCTGGTTTCATGGAATCAGGATTTCAGCTAGTTCTCAATAAAGCTAGTTTTAAATTAGCTATGAAACAAGAGAGAGTTTTAGTCACTCTGGCATAAAAGTATCAATCAGATTTAAGCTGTTATTTCATTTTCCTTGCTAAAAGTGTTCAGACACTTTCCTGTATACTCCACTAATTAAATGCTTGTCAGACTATTTATCCATGTCAATTTTACAAATGAAGGAACATTATGTTGGTTTCTCTGAGAAGTGTTGAAATTAAGAACAATACTCATATCACCTTGCTAGTCTCAAAATCAGGTTATTTAATGCTTATAATGTATCATTCTCTTGGTGAAATTGCTGCACAATACTAACTAAATCAGAAGAAAGCCAAACTCCTCAACTGTTCATTTAAAATGTGTTTTAAAATTTTTTCCTGACATTCTTACAGAACTTCAATCAAGGCGCTTGTTTTAGTTTATATTTTGAATGAAAAATAATATAATTTTAGATAAGAAAATGTGGCTTCAGTGTACTCTAAATGAAAAGTTATATTTGAGGTAGGAGTTCATTATACAGCAAAAAAGCCCTAGGCCTGGGAAGCTCTCTAAGTGGTGTTTTTGAATTTGCATTTTTGCTTAAAGGTTGAATAAGTAATATTTTCCCACCTTTGTAAAATAGGTACAGTGAAGGTAATGATTTGCACTTGAATGAAGATTATATACAATTGCTAAAGAACTAGTTTAATACTAAACTTTTGGTGTAATTAATTACCTAGGCCTGAATCCTGTAAAAGACTTTGGTGCCTAAAAACTATTTATTGAAGCACCAAACTGCTGTCTGGCCCTCAAAATGAAATCGAGGATGCTTTACAGTGCATATAGTTTTTGGTTGGTTGGTTGTGTTTGTATTTTTTTTT
>VXAL01002525.1:21136-34646 GCA_013399475.1 Chauna torquata
TTTCTCACTGCTCTAGTTCACTAGTTATAGTAATAAATTGTATTAATCTCCCTATGTTGAGTCTGTTTTGCCCGTGACGATAATTAGTGAGTAACCTGATTATCCTTATCTCAACCCTTAAGCCCTGGTCCATCATATTTTCTCCCCGTTTCTTTGAGGAGGGGGAGTGAGCGAGTGGTTGTGGTGGAGGCCACCTGTTTAGCTGGGTGAAACCACCACAGCTCATCAGCTACACACAGAACATTGTCAGATTTAAAACTTTAATGGTAGGTGCTGAGCTCAAGAAAATCTCCTTCACCCATTTTTCACCTACTGAAACAAAAAGCATCCATTGACTCCCAGAAAGCACCAGCTGGCCTAGAAATTGCTCTCTCAGGCAGTCAAAGGGAAGATTGTTTGCAAAACCTTATTACTATTATTTAAAAGCTGAAGATAAGTGACTTAAATGGTCACAGGTTCCACATCCTTCCAGCAATGAATTCTGACTGGCTTTAAATCACAGTCCAACATGTTTCAATTATAAAGTTCACTTTAACAATGGGCTAAAAGGAGGAACAAAATAACAAACTTGGAGACTTCTCCTGACTTCAGTGATCATAAAACTGCTGATCTGCTGTAATTCATCAGAGTAGTTAAGCATAAGCTTGTTTTTAAGCTTGCAGGCTGGCACACTAATTTCAATGGAAGATGAATTTTATTAAGTACACCAACTTAAGTGCTTTGCTGGCTCCTAGCTTAATGTAAATGCTTCGTGAAATGATTGTCAGCATATTTCTGTAAGAGAAATCAGTGACAAAAAAGAGTTGGAAATGAGCCTAAATAAGCCATATTAACTTTGAATTCTTTGGGATGCCAAAACAAGATTCACTGTGACCATGAACATTCTTCTCTCTGGTGGCACAGAATTCGTCTTCAAGCCCCGTAAAAGCGGAAACAGTATCTTCTGAAGTAATAGCTAGACGAACTTGTTTTGAAATCAAAATCTCTATCTACACAAATATAAGCAAACAAAAATATGAAATACAATAAAATTACATTATTTAGGAGATTTATTTTTACATTTGGATCATCAGACTAACTGTCTTTAGGTAAAGCTATTAGTTTAAATAATAAAATATGCTCCTTCCAAGATGCCTACTGTATAGTCATTTATCAATGCAAAATAGATAAGAATCAGAAAATGGAATTTTCTTTATAAAGACAACTCCTGAGCTTGTATGACACAAATGGTAGCTCAGATCACTGTCAGAGAAAAATCATACACATTCCTTGAATACTTCCATCCCTCAACTTAACTTCTTCTTTCATGACTATTTCCATATCCTTTGGCTGCTCTTATTTCACAGCTACTTATTTCAAATTTAGTCTTTAATGATGAGAAAGAGATTGAAATTATACCCTTGTTTTCCCAGCATGATTTGGTGTCTAAAATATTCCTAGGGACAAGTAAATATCTTCTGATTGTGATGATCAGTTGAAACTCAAAACTAAGACATAACACAGCAAAGAGAGAATGCATAAGTATTTCTATAAGCTCCGTTCATGCAAATATTGTTCATGTACTATGTAGCTAGTGAACATTTTACTTTTTTTCATGTATTGTGGTGGTAGACAGCTAAGCTCCACCACACCACTCTCTCCCCTCCCCTCCTCAAAAGAACAACGGGAGAACATATAATGAAAAAATCTCATGGGATGAGATAAGGACAGGGAGATCGCTCACCAATTACCATCATGGGAAAAACAGACTCAGCATAAGGGAGATTAATATACTTTATTGCCTATTACTAACAGACTAGAGCAGTGAGAAACTAAAAGCAAATTAAAACACCTTCCCTCATCCACCTTCTTCTACCTTCTCCCTGCAAGCAGCGCAGGGGAGCAGGGAATGGGGGCTGTGGTCAGTCCACATCATTTCATCTCCGCCGCTCCATCATGGTCACTCTCTGCCCCTGCTGCAGTGTGGGGTCCCTCCCACGGGATACTGTGCTTCCCAGACTGATCCTATCTGGGCTTCCCACAGGCTGCAGCTCCTCAAGAGCTGCTCCACCATGGGTCTGTACCACAGGGTCCATCCTTCAGGAATGGACTGCTCCAACATGGGTCCTGCATGGGCAGAAGCTCCTGCCAGACCTCCTGCTCCATTGTTGTGGCTTAATCCCAGCAGGCAGCTCAGCACTTCCCAGGTGGGATGGGGGAGAGAATCAGAAAGGTAAAAGTGCAAGAACTCATGGGTTGAGATAAAGACAGTTTACTAGGGAAAGCAAAAGCCAGGCGCGCAAGCAAAGCAAACCAAAGAAATCATTCATTATGTCGCATGGGCAGGCAGGTGTTCAGCCACTTCCAGGAAAGCAGGGCTCATCACGCGTAAGAGTTTCTTGGGAAGACAAATGCCATCACTCCAAATGCCCCCCCCCCCCTTCCTCCTTCTGTACCCCAGCTTTTATTGCTGAGCATGATGCCATATGGTGTGGGATATCCCTTTGGTCAGTCTGGGTCACCTGTCCTGGCTGTGTCCCCTCCCAGCTCCTGGTGCACCCTAAGCCTCCTCTCTGGCAGGAACATGAGAAGTAGAAAAGTCCTTGGCTCTGTGTAAGTCCTGCTCTGCAACAAATAAAACTGTTGTGTTATCACCACTATTTTCATCAAAAATCTAAAATACAATACTATGTGAGCCTCTGTGAAGAAAATTAAGTATCACAGCCAAAACCATGACATCCACCATGGGCTTCTCTCCATGGGCTTCAGCTCTGGCCCAGAACCTGCTCCTGTGAGGGCTCTCCATGAGCTGCAGCCTCCTTCAGGCTACATCCACCTGCTCCACCATGGGCTCCTCCATGGGCTGCAGCATGGAGATCTGCTCTACTGCGGTACTCCATGGGCTGCAGGGGACAGCTTGCTCTACCTTGGGCCTCTCCAAGGTATGCAGGGGTACTTCTGGTCCAGCACCTAGAGCACCTCCTACCCACCTGCTTCACTGATCTTGGTGTCTGCAGGATTGTTTCTCTCACTTTTTCTCACTCCTCTCTCCCAGTTGCTGTTGCGCAGCCATTTTTTCCCTTTCTTAAATCTGCTCTCCCACAGGGACAACCAGCGTCACTCAGTGGCTCAGCTTTGGCCAGCGGTGGGGCCCTTTTGGAGCCGGCTGGAACTGGCTCTGGTCTGACATTGGGCAGCTTCTGGGCTGTGCTCACAGAGGCCACCCCTGTGGCCCCCTACTACCAAAACCTTGCTACCTAAGCCCAATACAGTATTCAGGTAAAATACTGATGTGTTCTTTGGGATGCCTAACTTTTACTTGTTATGCACATAGTTCAAAGAAGACTTCAGATCTTTTAGTGCCAAAAAGGAGAGAGAATACTACCTTCCTCTTATGCAACAGTGGGGAACAGCCCATCTTAATATTATAAACTATCTAATTTCTCTGAGGAGGCAAAATTATTCCCACTATTTGGGAAGAAGTGGGAAAGAAATTTTTGAAGTATTATGTTAAGAATATCACTGTGCTTTATGTTGGCATTGTAAATTTTTTTTAAAAAAACTCAGTTTTATAAAGTCAGTGGAAGGGTTAATACAACATGAAATTTGAAATGAAATCTTTGGTTTTGGGCTGACAAACAATTTCTGTTTTACCATTAATTAACCTGGAAATACTTGTCATAAATGACCACTTTTCACTATCCTCCTTCTCTGTGCAGAAAAAAAAAAAAATCCCTTTTTTATGTCCTGTATTTCATTTGTATGTCAGGAAGCCATGCTGTGAGTTCTGTAACTGAACAGAATGCAGGAGAGCAGGTGTAAATGAGACAAGAAAATAGGCTGGTGATTTGTCTAATAATCCTAAAAGAAGGTCTATTTTGGAGAGTAATATAAGTGAAATTGCTTCTAGAAAATCTCAGAGCAGTGATTATGCTACCTAAGGGCCCAATGGTGCATGCATCTTAGTGACTACTGTCTTTAACTGCAGAGATTAAGTGATTTTTCTGGCTCTGTCAGAGAGAGGTGTTTTTTGCTTAACTATCTTCTTTCCAATTTGAAACATAAGAATTTTCACAAGGATTGGTTACAATGGGTGCAAATTTTAAAAAGAATGGGCAAACACAGCATCAAGATTTTGATTATCCAATGTTTTCAGACATGACTTCCAATGCACTTTCCAAAGGAGGAGAATGTACGCTACAGGAGGGGGAATGTTTTCTTACTGATTGTTCTATGCCCCTGGGCTAGTGAGTAGATAACTAAACTGCACAGAGGGTGTCAGTTCACTTTGTAAATGTGCTTCTGATGCTTCCTTTCCAGATTGTGTGCTCATGCTAAAACTGGTGTTAGAAAACCACACAGCTGATGATTGACACTATCTTGCTTCTCTAAGTAAATAAGGAAATTGATCTTTGAACAAGCAGTGCAATGGAAACTCCATACCTTTTACTTTTAGAGCCGCCACTTTTTCCGAGATGTAAAAGCTTAAACTTGGCACCCCAGTTGTCAGATTTGGAGTTCCCCTTGAATTCAGTTAAGCTGCATGCCCACTTATGGACTTAAGACAAGTATTAGGGTCTAACTTTCCAAATAGAGACATAAACTAGGACACACTTGTAGATCACACAAGGTGACCAGACTGGAAGGAACAACATAACATTGGACGCCACTACAGTTTTATTGTCATTATATAGGTATTCATATGCAGGGATCTTGGCCAAACCAGCTCAGGAAATGACATGAAATGAGTGCAGCTGAAAGCAGCCCACTCCCTGACTTTTGCTGAAAGAGCCATAATTGCAGTTCGGCTGGTACTTTTTTTTTGAGTGTCAGCACTCCTTAAAACTCAGTATGTTTTCAGAAAGCCAGGTCTAACCACAGTCCAGACAGTAAGTGGAGGAGATTTAGTTCATGCTCACTTAAAAATGGAGTTTGATTTCCAAACTATTTGTTTCTAAGCATAGTAATAAATTTTAGTTTTGAATACATAGAAAGTTTTTCTTTATTTTATTTATNAAGGAAATAACTTGAATATTTTTTCTCTTTCACTTGGCTTGAGTTTCGTAATAACTCTCGCAAACATCTCTGCTATTTTAAAAAACTGAAATTTTCAGTCATATTGTATAAGAGTTATTATTCTGACCCAGGGATCAATCTTGTGGGTTATAGAAGTTAGCATGGCAGAAGGAAGTGGATATGTGTATGTAACTGGTAATTTTAACTTTATTGCTTTTGGGCTGTAGTAATGTAATTTACATTTTTAAAATTTGATCTAAATTTATCTTCCCAATGGAATGATAATCACATTCTGTTCTGTGTATAGTTACCACTATATGGATGCTAAGTTTCTGTGAAGACAGGTATGCATTCTCTGGGTCATTCTGCGAGCAGAAAAGCCATTTCAGCAGCTTGAAACTCTTAAAAGGACAGAGATAAAAGCAGAATGAAACAACTAATGTGGTTTCAGATGTCAGATTCTCTTGGCAAAAAATAACTGCACATTTACCTTAAAACTATATATTTTTAAATGTGTTCTGTGATTCACTCCTGTTCCAACTGCATCTAGAAGTAAAATGTAGCTAGTTTATGAACTTCTTCTCTGAAGAAGATTTGAATTCCAAGGATGGAATGTTTTTCTCCCAGCAACCTATTAAAAAGGGATCTTATTCAGTCAGAAACTGTTTAAGATCAGGAGAGATACAGAATCTCAACAGCTTAAACTAGTAAGGTTGCTTGCACACTTTTATAAAAAGCTGTGTTTATCTTTAAGCAGTTGTTTGTCATGTCCCTGGTGTGATGACCATTTGCAGTCTTTGAACTGTGGGTCCTTAGCAGATGAATCCCTTTGCATCTGTTGTGCTAAACAGACTCAGTTTTAGTTGTATTTTTTTTATTCCTTCTCTCTGCAGGTAAGCTACATACTTGAGGTTCAGCTGCTAGCAGAATACACTACTACTTTAAAAGATGCCGGACTGCGTTTAGTTGATGAGAGAATGATTTTTGTACTTTGGCCAGGTGCAATTTGGTGACATATAATGCTGCTCATGAATAGCATCAGCTAAGAACAAGACCCTGTTCTGCATTGATGATTCAGCCTGTCATCACAATAGTACTTCAATAGATATATATTTTTTTATTATTAAAAATGTTGTTTATATGCAGCTCTCTGGCTTTAATCTCAAGTGCTAGTCACGGCTATAGCATTTTAAAGCATTCACTGGAGTTGCATAAAATTCAAATTAATAAAAACTGGCATCGTGTGATACATGTGGTGTTTAGTAAACAAAGCAGATGAGGCTGACCTGACTGAAAGATATGATCAGCACAGAATGCACTGAACAGAAAATGTAGTGCTAATGCTTGGCAGAGCCGGGCTGTATATGCATATGCATGCATTTATCCAGCTTCTTTGGAAAATTGTTCTTTTTTTTTTTTTCAATTTACTTACCCCTATCTCAGGTGTAAATCCCAGTATCCATGTTTGTAAAGCCTTCATATGTTTCTATGTTTGAAAAATGAAAATATGTCAAATCCACTTATATTCTGAGATCATAACAGACACTATTGCTTTGCTCCAAATGCAAACTATGCAACTACAACTTGCATAGTTTCGTAGCCTAATATTTCGCATGACTTTTGAGAGTCCATAGCATTGTTTATTTCCCATCCAGAGCTGCTGTGTTGGCACTGAGAGGCTTAATGTTAATGAAGTGTCTGGCAGGAAGATGCGTGTCATTATATCAGTTTTATAGGTGGGGACCTGAAATAGAGTAACCAGGTGCTGTGATTAAGTTCGTGTATTAGGTCAGTGGAAAGCAAGGGATAGACTTTAACTTACTTGACTTCTTTTTTTCCATTTCTGTGAATTATCCAAATTCTACTAACAAATACATTGTTACCTAAGACACAATACCAGCTGACTCTCTGGAGCACTTGCTATGAAATGGTATTTTAGCCTACATACTTTTGCTAAATCTGGCATATTGTCACTTACTATACAGATAAGATGAAATGTTACTATAAATTCTGAGGAATATATGCCAAACTGTTCTTGAGCTGTGGCTAAATATTAGCCCAGTTTGATTTGCTTCCTTAGTTTGTTGTTATTTCCTACCAAAAAAAACTCAAATCCCTGATATTACCTTTTAAAGGTCATGTCCAGATAAATATTTAAGCCACATACTGGCAATAAAGGTAGGAAATAGCATAGGAATAGAGATGTTTTCTTCTAAAGCTTCAGGAAAGCTACAGAGAAACAAAACCAAGGTCTTAGGCTGGTCCAAAGCAGGGATCAGATGAGTTTGGGGGAGATCTAGTCAATTAACTCTAAAAAATCTGTGATGCACAGTCCTCTGGAGATTTTTAAAACCTGTATTTTCTGAATGACAGTTTGATTTTACATACAAGCAGAAATGCCTTGATCTTGTAAATATGTGTGGTATATAAATGGTCTTGGTTTGAACAGGTTTTAAAGCATATATATATAAACTCAGAAGTTTTGATTTAAGTAAATAGTGTACTAAATTATTCCAAGGAAAGACAATATATTTTTTATTATCAGGATAGCATCACTAAAGAAAGCATAGCACTTTCTCTTAGCAATGCAAATTATCTTTCAACACACAGCTTTACAGGCTTCACAGCACGTGAAATATGGAAGATTGTACTGTCACCATAGTATGATATTAAATGATGGAGAACCATGGTAAAATCTGAAAAATGCTCACATCCTAGGAGGATGAAAACCTCTGTCAATGTCTAATTTACATAAGTGCAGGTAGAGGATGTCAGAAATAAAAACAGACCAGAAGAGAAGGTAGGTTACGTGGGTCCTGACCCATCACTACTGTCAGTGAAAAGTTTTGTGTTCATGGACTATTCTCTTTTTCTTTTTATCCATTTTTACCTGATCAAATTATTAGTTCCTTTAAGTTCACTGGCTGCCAGATGCCAATAAATACTGAGTCATCTTCATCCATTTCTACATCACTCATGATTTTCCGGGGTTGTCCAGAATGACAGCAAGGAATAATCATGTTCATTTTGAAGGATTTAGAAAGAAGAGAAGCCAGTTGACTCAGTCCATCCAGCAACTGGATAACTGCATGTCATCTGCAAGCTGCTTTTACCCAGTCCCTTGGAAATGGCAAATGAGTGTCACTAATCAGGTCAGCAAAACAGAAGAAAGATTCATTAAAAGTTAATGTGGTAGGATGGAGCTAACAGCAAACAAGAACAGAATTCATGTTGTCAGATATTATCTTATGAGACACAGGAGGTTTTAACAAAACAGTCTATGTTAAGATATTCTTCCAGCATCTATTTTTATCTCTGTGCTTTTGAAATCAAGCTCCATTAAGTCTTCATGAATCTTAGGACATGTGTTATGTTCTGTCAGGAACTGTTACATAGCAAATGGTGTGTAAAAAACAAGAGAAAATTCTGGACAGGGATAACTTCTTACTATAGAGCACACCACAGTTTGTTAATTTATGAGGGTTTTTTGGTCCTCTATTCACAGTCAAAGTTCTCCTGATTATGAAAGAGTGCGCATGGATCTTTGTGAGAAGTGATACATCAATCATTTAGAAATATGTATGAAAACCATATCTGAAAGTCCATTATGCTTAGAACAGCACTGTTTGAGAAAGTATAAAGGGGAACTCAGTTTTGATACCCTGGTCAAGCAATTTCCTAAGGCTGCAGCTTAGATCAAGTTATCTCTGTGAAAAAGGTTTTGCCTGAAGTCCTAAAACTAGTAACAACTAGAAGAGGGATCTTTCTCAAAACGTTATGGGAAAAAAAGGACTTGGTTATTAAGTGTGCTATAAAATATTTCCAATATGACTTCAGATTACTAAGTAGCAGAAAGATCCTTATTGTGTCATTTCTAAGATGCTAAGCTACTTAAAATACTATTGAAAATATTTTTGACAGGATGAAGCACACTGCCCACAAAATAAATGCAGGGACTGTGGGCTTATTCCTCAGACCAAATTGTGACTACTTTGTTGTTGTCTCCAGAAGGCAAAAATTTTCAAATAAGCTTCCACCAGAAATGTTAATATCTGAAATCTGAACATTAGAAAAACTATTTAGATTTTTACTTGAGGGGGATAGAGCCAAAGCCTCTGCTCTGATACTTCTGCAATAAAATTGCTGCTTTCTTCTACTTTGTGAATTTATTTTCCATACAGAAGCTGGGAAGAGAGGAAAAATTGGAAAATTACCAAATTTGAATGTTTTCACTGACCAACTTGTCCGCTTTAAAAAAGTACTTTGAAATCTTAAATGAAACAGTTTTGAAAAACAATATCCTTCCAAGTCCTACACACCTTTATCTCACTGCTGTTTGTAGGGGCCATCATCTCTGTGACAGGTTTGGACCAGGACCAAATGTTGTAGTAGCTAAATGAGTAAGAAGAAAACCAAGTAAAATCAGCAACAACAAACCAACAACAACAACTTGAAGACAGTTTAATTAGACATAGTGCTTTTCTGGATTGGATATGTAACTAATGTATTATAGTAAAAGTCTGGATCTACATGAGCATGAATAAAATATAAGGCAAGGGAAAACAGACTGAATAATTTGGTTTTCTATATCCTCAAATGCCCATCTTTGTATAGTTTGAAATATAATATTATTCTCTTTCATGAGCAAGTTGCATAGAGATGTATACCTGTGCATCACAAAGCAACTCTGAACCCTGTTGCCAACACAAGAGAAGAAATTCATTACTCTCTGCCTAGAAGCAAAACAGCTCATGCAGTTGAGAAAGTTCTGCAGTGACATGTAGATATGCTTGCAGGACAGAAGCATAAGGCATTGCTTGGAAAACTTCAAACAAAATAGGATGGAAAGACAAAATAAACCAGAAGATGAAGACCCCTCATTCCCCTCATCCTGAAGCATTACAGGATAAAGATAGGAGTAAGATTCTAGTATATATGAAAATATGGATTAGTAGGATATTTTTAATTGAAGAGGAATATAAGACGTCAGAAATATAGATTGTCATAGACGTTTTTATACTACCATGATGCTGTCACCCAACTCATGATGACTTTATACTCAGGAATATGCTCTGAGTTTAAAGACACAATTAAAACTCTCAAAGAGTAATAATGACACTCTTTAGCTACCTTCATCATCTGGCAAGGTTAAAAGAGATATTTTCTTGAGAAAAGTGAGAAACATAGCTTGTCATGTTTTCATTTGTAGTGTTATTTTCTTTTAATTATCAGAGAAAAATTACTATCCAACAAGCTCTACAGTGAGGAGGAAAGGGACCTGGGAGTGTTGATAGATGCTAGGCTCAACATGAGCCAGCAGTGTGCTCAGGTGGCCAAGAAGGCCAATGGCATCCTGGCCTGTATTAGAAACAGTGTGGCCAGCAGGAGAAGGGAGGTGATCATCCCCCTGTACTCAGCTTTGGTGAGGCCGCACCTCGAGTGCTGTGTTCAGTTTTGGGCCCCTCACTACAAGAAAGACATCGACGCCCTGGAACGTGTCCAGAGAAGGGCAATGAAACTGGTGAGGGGTATGGAACACAAGCCTTATGAGGAGCGGCTGAGGGAGCTGGGATTGTTTAGTCTGGAGAAAAGGAGGCTCAGGGGAGACCTCACTGCACTCTACAACTTCCTGAAGGGAGGTTGTGATGAGGAGGGGGTCAGCCTCTTCTTCCAGATAACTAATGATAGGACTCGAGGAAACGGCCACAAGTTGCGGCTGGGGAGATTTAGATTAGATATCAGGAAAAACTTTTTCTCTCAGAAAGTGGTCAGGCACTGGAAAGGCCTGACCAGGGAGGTGGTAGAGTCACCGACTCTCGTGGTGTTCAAGAAGTGCCTGGACAAGGTGCTACAAGATATGATTTAGTAGCTTAGTGGGTAGTATTGGTGATAGGATGACGGTTGGACTAGATGATCTTGTAGGTCCTTTCCAACCTTGTGTTTTTATGATTCTATGATTCTATGATTGACATATAAAATGTCCGGATTGGTGATTTTAATGCAGATTTCTGGGAGAACAAACATGACGAACACCTTCTCTTCTTCAGCAAATACTTAGGCTTATAAATCAGTTTTTCTCTGAAATTAGAAAACAAAACAAAACAAAACAAAAGGTGTTTTCTGACAAATGCCAAAAGCATTTCATGTGGCTTTAAGGGGGAGGAAAAAAATACAACGGTTATAAGAACCAGGAAGAATACACATATATCTGCACAGTACTTATTATATAATGACTTGTGTCAGAGGATAATTTTAACATACTTCAAATGACATAACTACTCAGACGTAGTAAAAGGGAGATCTATACAGTTTGTGACATCTGCTGGCAAGTAGGAAGGGCCACAAGCCCAAAGATTTCTGTTGATTTGCTCCACACAAAGGAGAATGTAGTCTTTGCTCAGCTAATACGTCAGAGAGGGGAAAAAAAAAAAAAAAAAAAAAAAAAAAAAAAAAAAAAAAAAAAAAAAAAAAAGACTTTAAATCAATAATGGTAATTTCTGTTCAGTTTCTACCTAAATGAGAAGGATACTTAAGTACTCTTCACTAGGTTTCAAAGGAAAGTTTAAAAACCATGTGCTCAATTTGGTTAGACATTGAATGCAAAGATCTTCACCTCACTGGAAAGACATCCTTTGACTTTGGTGCATTTGAGTCACTATATTCCTTTCCTCCATTTGGGCACCTATTTCTGGTTTTGTTTCTGGAATTGTAGACACTACGCCATGGTTAAGAAAAGATGGAGTCCTCCCATATCTTCTTCAGTATCATTCAAAGCGAATCCACCAATTTCTAACCAAATGCAGAATTTACTTTGAATGCAGCTGCATTATTCAAAGTTTTCTTTTATCCTTTCATAGTACAAAACATATTAAATAATGGAAAGGACAAGATCCTAATCAACAGTCAGAACGAATGGGAATCATCTATGAGCCACTTCCTGGGAGCCTTGCTCTTTCTTAAGCATTTATTAAGACTTTCGTGTTGATGTTTTCATTGTCCAGATACCATAGATGTATGAAAGATGTTTCAATTTAGTTGCTGTGCTGTTTTTTTTTTTTTGTTTTGTTTTGTTTTTTTTTGCTTAAGAAGTTTTAAGTTCTTTAGAAGGCTTGAAGCATAAGTTCCTGCCACTGTATCAGCTTTCACATCGTCTAATAAAGGAAATCAGAAATTTCTTATCTATTGCTATTATTATCTGAGTGTAATGATGAGAATATGATATGTGAAACCACATTTTTTACTTGAACTAAAAACTAGAAGTTCCCAAAGCATGGGAACAAAGACTCACATGCATGCAATGTACAGAAGTTTGGCAGTTATCACCTAAAACCTCTTTGATTCATTCTTTGGATCTGCCAGTACCAGAAAGAACAAAAAGGACAACAACAGAAAAAAAAAAAAAAAAAAATGGAAAAGGTAGGCCATCACAGCATTTACAAAAGGTTTCATATACAGAAGGAAGCAGTACTTTAAGAGTGAGGCATTCTATCAGAAATAGGCATAACAAGTGATTCAGAGGCTGGAAGATTTTTCCATCCATTCAAACTTAACATAAGGAACTTTGATTTGGAGCAAAAGTAATTAGTCATTGGAACAACTTACTTAAATCCTTCAGCCTTGGTCTTTGTGAAAATTGGAGCTGGCAAACTACAGAGATGTAAGTTGAAGCTTATGTATGTGAAATGTGTGCGTAGGCATGTATTAAAAAAATAAAAACTTGTTCAGTGGAGAATTACATTTGGAAAGTCCTAGTTTTTTGTTATGAAGAGAAGACAAGACCAAACTCTAAAATTCAGCCTATGTTCTGTGGGTCCATGGGGTACTAGTCAGGAATTTATTGGAGGTAAATATGAAAAACATGTTATTTGTGGTCTTAAATTTGCTATAGGAGGAAATTTATCTCTGCTGAAAAAAAAATATGCAGGGGGTGTGCAAATCTCAGTGACTGGAAAACCCTGGGAATACAGGCTGAAAACATTTCATTCTGGCCCCAGCAAAGAACATTGATGAAACCCTCTGCTACCAGCCCACACAATTTTCCTGTGAGTCTCTACACTTGTTTTTCTTAAAAGCTCCAGCTATTGAAAATAAAATAATTATTAAAAAACAACAACAACAAAACAAACAAGAATCTCAGCTTTCTTTCAAAGCAGAGTGTAATTTTCTGTTCCTCAGCTGTAGCAGAAAGCTTGAAAATGTCAAATGAGTGTAATCCAGAAACTGAAAGCCAAATGGACTGCTTTTTTTCTTTTTTTTTTTGCCTTCCATCTTAAAAAAGTCCTTTGAGCCTCCTAACCCTAGGTAGTTGCCACAAAACTTATTTTCCTGTCCTAGACAAGCGGATTTTCCATCCATCCAGTAACATGTACATATCCTTTTCATGTTTATTATGTTGTTACAGTCGTATTTAGCAGAGCAGCCATTGCAAAACATGATACAGAATACCTGGTTCTATTCTATTTCTGCAGAAAGGGACTGTCATCTTCATTCCCTCAATGACAAAAAAAAAAAAAAA
>VXAL01002525.1:46650-56825 GCA_013399475.1 Chauna torquata
AATGAATAAAAATTCTGCAAAATGTAGACACATGCTTTACAGATAACCAACGAAGAATTTGAGTCTATGTAGGATGGAAATGCATGAGCTCTGGTAGAACTTTGTTGCTGGATGTACAGTAAGTCCTGAGAGAGGCAGGCAAGGTGTGCTGGTAAGCTACAATGCTGAAAAGAATTACCTAAATGAGAAAAAAATGAACACTAGAGTCCTCTCTAATTATTACATCAGACTTCCCTTAATCAGGATTCAGGTTCCTTCAGGCCTGTCCATCAACACAGTAAGTATTGCACAGAGAAGCAGTACAGACATTGCACAGACGATATTGTTAAAAGAGAAACAGAAACAAGAACAAGTTTAAAAAAAAAAAAAAAAGGTGGAGTAAGTAACCTCCTGTGAGCTGCATCCATGGGTCATGTCTTGTTTATTCTGCACTGAGAATTGACCAGCTCCAATATAGAAGAAGTGCAACTGTCAACATATCTGGATGTAGAAACTTAGCAAAACCATTTTACACTACACTTTAGTGGCACTACTTGATTTACATCTTTTAAAATACTTCTTTACTGCAAAGTTTTCAATAATTTTGTCAGTAAATAAAATGTCAGTCAGGAACTAAAATGTCAGTATAATCATATTCATGCAGCAGGCCTTCAGAACATCATAAACCACTTTTCAGCTTCCATATGTGCTATCTACTAGAAGATGATATAATTTTCCATTTTAGAAACTAAAAAAAAAAAAGATAAAAGATGTTTCCAAATTAAAAATCTCTCTCTCTCTCTCTCTCTTTTTTTTTTTTTCAGGAAACATTGTCTATACAAAAATGTGTGCATTTACTTAGAACTTAGACATACCAGAGACTATGGTCTTAAATTTGGCCAAGCTCATAGGATTCCTTTTATTAATTTTGATGGATTTCTAATCTTCCTTGGCTCAGTCTGGCAGGACTTGCAATTGTAAGCTAGATGGTTGGCCTTTAAAACCAACTTTTCTGTTGTAGGCTCCATGGGATAAGTATTCTCCACGGTAGATGAAGTGGTAACAAATAGGAGAATCAGTTCAATTGGAGCCCCTGGGAATAATTCTATAATGATTAATGAATGAGAAGTACAGATTATGAAGACTGAAAAGGGAATTGAGTACAACTGTAAATTAGAAAGGACTTGGAATAGATGGAGTTCACAAGTATTTGTTAAAGTGCTTACCACACACATTCACAAGCCAGAATACGTTTGTAAGAAATGTTAGGGAAAGATGCCACTAACTGGATAGTGGACAAAAAAGACTTTGCTTATTGTATTCAAACTGGAAAAGAAAATGGCTGATGTTAAACACTTAAGACATGTAACTTGCCTTAACTATGACCTGTAGTCATTGTTGGAAACAGCGAAAAAATGGACAAATGTTGAAACTAATTATATGCTTCCTGAGGAGAAAAAAGGATGTTGAAGGAATGCTTTTGGGATGAAGAACTAAGTGATGGAGGTCAAAATTGTTAAGGGCATGAGATTTTAAAGAAAACTTGCACAGTGACTGACTGTCTAAAAGGATGAAAGTACATCTATTGTTGGAGAAATGTAGACAAATTAATAAGGAAAGCAAGTACTGCACTAGAAAAATAATGGTAAAATATGAAGCAAGATAAAAGCACAATGTGAGATCTACCAGAATGACTCCTTGTCACTTTTGTAATTTGTTATAGTCTTGTTTCAGCTGGATGTCACGAAAGAAAAGGCTATGTAATGGTTCAAGAAGGGAAGAGGCAGCAATTTCACAACAGTTTTATATGGATGACCTGAAATTGTATGGTTAGAATGAAGTGGAGATTAATTATTTGAATTACTCTTCAAATATCTCTGAGGCTTAAAGCAAGCACCTGACAGGAGGACCAGGAGGAAGTTAACAATGTATAAGATAATGTATATGATACAGCTTTCTGTGCTGATTGGAAGGCTGGAGGTGAAGAGTTGAGTGTAGTCAATGATGTTGTGAGACATAGATGTATAATTATTGCAAAATATATGCAAGATAAAACTGAATTGACTCAATCTTAGATAAAGTTAGAAAACCAAAGGAGCTACACATTTCTGCTGAGAGTCACTTGTTAGACAGATGTAACTAGAAGATACATAAGTAGAAGAGGTTATGCACAAAACTATTTGGGAAAGTGTGTCTCCGGGGAATAGGTAATTGGTTGTTTTTCTATTGTACTTTTGGAAAGAAGACAACTAACAAAAAGAGACTTACTGAAGTGAATGACTAAAGAACAGTGGAAAATGGAAAATATTAAATTTATCTTGCTAAACTTGAGATATCTATATATCATATATATTCATTTAAACTAGCGGCAGTCATTCCATTTACAGTTGGTAGAAAGAAAAGGATGTTTCTAGGACACAACGTCTTTCATCCTAATGAAGACATCCAAATTAGGTCAGTTGAATTGCATGTAAGTAGTGTCTATGTCTTCCCAATGAGTACAAAGGGAATTTAGATGCTTGCCTCATGTTTAGATTATAGACCTTTGTAGACATTTCGAGTCGAGTGGCATGAATCTCATTCTGATGCTTTATTTAGAGTGGCACAGGAGAATAATCATCACAAGATATATTAAAGTAAAGGCATTGGAAAGGAAAGGAATCTTAAAGTAAGACAGATAGCCAGACCCAAAGACTAATGTTCCCATTCAATCATTGGTATAATGTTGCCAGCTAACAATATCAAGCATGACCAAGTCAGAAGTGTTGCCTTCTAAGATATAGACGTCAAGCAGAAAATAACTACTAAAAGTGTTAAGAAAATGTTCATGTTAAAAAAAAGGGGAGGGGGGAGATTTTTCAAACTTTCCTTCAACTTCTTATTAAGTGGGTGCTAGATAGTGTTTACAATAAATATAATAATAAAAAGAAAAAGAGAGAGAGAGAGAGAAAGTGTACTTCATCATAGACTTTTCATTTTGGTGAAAAAATTCATTTGATCATTTATGTTGAGACTAGAAAAATGTATCAGTATCTTCATCAAGAGCTGAGAAACAGCTGGGTAATTAAAAAAAAAAATCTTTTTGAGCTTTTGGGACCTAATGATAGGCAGCATGACAAAACTGTATAAACTGGGACTGGATATATACTAGATTTTTTCACAGCTTCATTCTCATTCATCTCCATAGGAAACTGTCATGCAAAGAGGAGATCTGAGTAATAATAATTATGGTTGTATTATTATCCAGACCACTAATAATAAATATAAGCGAACATATGGAGTGCCTTGAGAATATGCACATTTTTGAGTATTTCTGTTGATTTAAAGGATACACAAATTAGACATTGAGTAAAGAAGAGAATCTCTACTGGAAGAAAAAGTATTTGATTCTTTAAAAGAACCAGAAGATTATAAGTAAAAAATCTGGAAGATTATAAGGAGTTGTAAGTTTTCAAACATATTCGGGAGCTGAAATCTCTTAACAGTTAAAGGAAATATGTTTGGAGATACATGTCTAATTTTCACTGTGAGAAAATTTACTTGAAGGTCTTCTCTAAGCTCGTATTCATCAGCCGTCTGCTACAGCACAACTTGCAAGTCAGATGAACTTAATATGAATTTATTCTTTTTCTTCTTGGTCCAACTTTTTCCTTACCCCCACAGGAAGGTCCTTAGAGAGTGTATATAAAGCACAGGACATCCAACAATAGCTAAAACACAGCTTCATTTTTCCATCTTTCAGTCTACATGTATGTGTATGTTCTCTTTCCTCTTCCAAAAATTAAAAAAATATTGTTCATAAGAATTTGCCAAACAAATGGACTTTTAAGTTATTTCCAAGTTCTGAATCATTTGCTAACTGCTTTCTCAGATGCCGTGGTGCAGATACAGTCTGTCACATCCTGGCATTAACGTAGCTTACTCTACACTGAACTCGGGGTCAAGCCATATTCACTAGTCTGTGCACATTTTATTATATTGGCCTCATACACTTTTCTATGGCTTGATTAGGTGGAAGATATTAAAAACAAACAAACAAAAAAAGAATGAATACGACTTTGCTTTTTTAAGAGAAAAAAAGCATGTTGCATTTAATAACTTCTTAGGATTCAAGAACCTCTTTGCAACTGAGAAACACCTATTCAAATACAGACAAATAACTAATGATACCTCATGAATCAAGATAAATTGGACTCTGCATTTCTCTTCCTGCAATGAATTCAGATGCCATTTGGTATCTGGATCTTGGTCTAGACAAGTATAAGGTAGAAAACCAGAAAAATGAGCTTCTTCGAAAATAGATACAAGGAAATAGATGCAAGATTCATCTAGGCTGATAGGCTTTATTTTGAGGATAAGGCAGATTTTGTCACAGAAAAATGAATTACTTTTAAAGACAAAACAGGAGACAGAGACACTGAAATAAGGTAAGTGGAACGAAGAGAGGGAAAATGCTATGAAAGGCAGAAACAAAACATAACTTGAGGGGAAAGACTGCAGTGTAGGAGGCAAGCTGGAAATAGGTCACCTGACCAGTCAGGAATAAGCATGGCAGCAAGGGTATCCTGTCTGTTAATGATAAACCACAATCTGTTTCTTGAGAGCCAAAGCAGAGAGCCTGTCTCTTGATTGTTTCAGATCTCCCTGGTGCAAGAACTATTTTTTCTCTGTGAATATATTTACAAACCATTATTTTCCTGAAGCACATCCATTTCTACCTTCTTTCAATAAGTGAATACTGTCAAAGAAGTTAAAGAGAAGGTAATGGTAATGATGCATTAGTCAGGTCAATGACAGATGTAGAAAAATGGCAACTAACCACAAACAGTGACCCTAAAATGTTAATGTTATAAGAAGCAGGGTGCTTGAAAAAAAATAAAAATGCAAATAACCTTTCAAGTCATCTTTGAAATTCACTTTGTTCTGATTCACTGGGGAATGAAACAGGGAATAAAGGGGAATGAAACAGCTCTTGAGAAATAATTGATTCAGCTACTTTTCATTTTTCTGATCAACTTTATCTTGTGTGGTTGATAGTATTGAATCCATGTATTTATACGGACAGATAAAAATGCATGGATGTATGGGTCACCTGACTGTATTCTCTTCAGCACAGCCACCCTGAAGCAAGAAAAGAAAAGCTAATGGACCATATATAATGAAACAGCAGTCACCTAGATGCAACTGATCTTTCTGACTCTTTTAAGACGTTAATGTTGAATACCATAATGTGTCAGTTCATATTTTTGCTTCAATACATCCATAATCAAATATTCCCCATGCTTGCTTTAAATCAAATGAAGTTGCATTGCTTTTCAGTACAGTAAGATCAAAAGACCTGTAGAACAATAAGGAAAGGTTAAAAGAAAAAAAATAGAGTGAATTAAATGCAATATTTTTACCTAATTAATCCAAACCTTCTTAGAAGCAAAGTTTTAAAAACTGTAAATTGATATAACAAGCATTTAGGAGTATGATGGCAGTTAAAAAATTCTATATTTTATTGACGCAGACAAATAAATGTAGCATATGTCCATGAACCAAAACTGCAAATGTTAATGTTAATGCTGTTTTAAAAAGTGATTGCGGAAATAAATAAGTACACTTTGATTTTCATATCAGGTGATATTTTGTCCATTATATACAGTTGTGCATGTGTATGCAGACAAATACAGCACTATTTAATGACTTTTTGTTAACATTCTGTTTTGAATGATGATATAACCTTCAAATCTGTTGAATCTGGATCTGCATATTTTGTTTACTAGTTGTAATTCAGATTTAAGAAAAAAAAACATTTTCCAGGAGTGTCATTGGTGTAGCTGTAATCCAAGATTAATCATCAGAAATTCATTCTTCTGTTTTTCCCCTGTCTCTCTCTCTCACCTTTTGAACGTACAAAAATGTGTTTTGAAACTGATTATATTTTAAGATGGAAGCCATTTATGGGACAGTGAAGTACTATCCATTGAACAAAATGTAGGCAAGCACATATCCAGTCTTCACCAAATAACCCACTGGGTACTTCACAGTCTTTTCAGCAAGCTGGATCCATTTAGACAATTTGACTGATTTCAGATACCTGTTTTAGAAAGAACTGAATTGTGTCTCGGTAGGTCCTGTTTCTCCTCACTACCCACAAAAGGAGCTTGGTGTGGCTGATGCATGTGGTTACACTGTGGTCATCTAAAATAAGGTAAGTAGAGTTGCTTTCTTGTCCGTAGCCGTATAGACAGATTTTCCTAAAACATAGCAATTAGAATGAAATAACTTCATTCTTTTTCTGTAACATGGACATGAAAGTTTTAATCCTGAAACAGTATAAACAGCTTGGTGCATTAGGATAGAGACATACTCAGATAAACTAGGAGAACAGAGGACTACAATCCGTTGTATTTCTCCCATTTGCATGACTCATGAGAAAAGATATGATGCTCAATGAAGGTTATTTCAGACTTCTTGTCACCTTGGACAAGTCTTTTGCTCATTCTGGGTCTCAATTCCATAAAGAAAAAAGCATCTTTTACCATTACATATGTATATTAAAAAGTCTTTAAGACAAGAACGGTGTTCATTTATTTGTTTTCTTAGTGTCTGTTCTTAAAGAACACTCTTCTCACTATAAACCTGTGGAGAAGTACAAACCCAGCAAAAATAATGAAAATAAATGTGATTTTTTAAATCAAAACTACCAGTAGTAGGTACACATACACTTTAAACTTGTTCAGAGATACCAGTCTCAGTGTTCAGAGACAGTATCAGCATTCCAGATGCTGCTTCTGTCTATTGTAAAAATAGAAGTCACATTCAGCTAAAAGACTATGAGGTTGAATATTACATGACACAATACCAAAGGAGAATGTTAAACTTTGCATTCTGAGATGTAAGCAAACTGATAGCTTGCTAAAATGGTATCAGTAGTACAGGAAACCCCCAGGGCCTCTTCAAACTCCAACAGCCACAAAAGGCGCTTTAAAAAGACCGCAGTAATTGTCTGCAAGGAACTGTGTGATCATTAACTGTTAACCTGAAACTTCAGTAATGTTTTATTTTACCCATGAGTGCTTTTCCACTTTCAGAGTGAGCTCTGGTACGCTGTCAATCTTCCCACAAAAATCCACTTGACTTTGGTGGTGCTCTGGTACAAAACTCTGATGGAACTTTGCCTGGCATGTTGCCGGCAAAGCAGAAAGTAGTAGCATAAAATAATCACTTATGTACTGTAACTGGAAGAATTGCCAACAATAATATTTTTGTTGTTTCTGTTGTTGCAAAACCACAAGAAGAAAAAGTCTTGAGATGATTTTTAAAACAAATCCAGATAAAAAGTTGTGTTTGTAAAAGTGGATCCTCCACCCCCTCAGATTTAACATCTATTTATGGTACTGTCTAAGCAATGTGGAGTTATAAATTTGTGTCCTGGAAGCATTATACACAGGTTAGGTTGGTGTACAGCTGGTATAAATACAGGCGGATACGTACAATCAAGCTGCAGGAGGTATAGGACCTCCATGTCTCCCATCACCACTGTTAGATGTGGCAATTCCCATCCTATTTACAGCAGGACTAATTAGCTGAAATGACTAATATGTTTAAACAATAATGTTGCTATTAGTTCAAGAGCTACCACATTTACAAGAAGTATGATCATCTACTTGTGTATATGTGCCCTGTATCATGGATAATTATGCACATTGTAGCATGCAATATAATCATGTGGGTTTTAACCTAAGGAGAAGTAACCATGAGCTTTGCAGGATCTGTTGAAAGGGATACAGCAGAGATGTAGATTCCTAGGTAAAAATGTTCACCTGCACTTCCAGTTATTTAAAACATGCAAACTAAAGTAATATTCAATTGTCTTATTTTCTGAGAGGAAGAGGAAGGTTTCTACCTAAAACAGCATAAGGAAATGTAGATCAAATATTTGAATTTTGTTTCATAAAAAGACAAAGTGTTGTCCCAGATTTAGATTTGGTTGGATTGCCAAGACAGATATCTTCCTCATTTGTTTGTTTTTCCAGAAACCTTGATAGTCATCTCAACCATCTTTTTCGTCACCAGATCCTGGACCAGAACACCAACATCCATTGACCAAAGAGGTTATGACCAGTAACCATTAACAAGAGGTAATTAGGACATACACATGATTAATAGAGAAGTGGTAATGTATTTACTGCAGCTGAGTTCATCAAGCAAGCATTCTACATAAAACCAAGCTATGTCTTAGAATTCTAAGTCTGAGGTATGTGACCACCTGGTGAAATCCAAACTAAAGGCCACAAAGACATTAACCAGATCGTAAATAGAAAGCTGAAGCAGGGGATGAAGAATCAGTCTTAAATTAGAAATTTCACAAATAAAAGTCAATTAAAAAAAAAAAAGTAATCTCTATCAGTGGAGAAAAGGGACTGCGTTTGCCCAAAATTCCAGGAATATAATTTCTATTTAATGACTGAATTTCTGCAATATATTTTCATCTTGATCACTATACTAATCAAATAATGCAATACTGTAGACACTGCAGGCAAATTCTCTGCTAAGAAAATGGGCCAGAATCCTACTAAGCCTGAGAAGCTTATTTGTTTGCATCAACAGAAAATTCAGCCCTGACAAATTTTTATTGCTTTCCTCCCATATTTTCACCAGTTCCTTCTTGCCTTAACATATTCTTTGCTTTTGAAGTTCTGAATACATCTTGACAAATATCTTTGAATGTTCATTCATATCACAAAATCAGATACATGAGAAGTTAGTTCCAGCTTTACTTTGGCCTACATCCAGCGTTTTTAGTGGATGGAAACTGATGAATTATGCTTATCACAACAACATTATCTGAACAACAGATCAATATTAAAACTATGATTTCTCTGTACTTTCCCATTATATTATTTATTTTCTATATTTTCTATCTCTTCATCCTGGAGAAGAGGAGGCTCAGGGGGCTCTTATTTATGTTTATAAATACCTGAAGGGAGGTTCAAAGAGGACAGAGCCATGTGATTTTCCATAGTGCCCAGTGACAGGACAAGAGGCAATAGGCACAAACTGGAACACAATAAGTTCCCCTTGAACACCAGGAAGCACTTTGTTACTGTGTGGGTGACAGAGCACTGGCACAGGTTGCCCAGAGAGGTTGTAGAGTCTCCTCCTTGGAGATCTTCAAAAGCCATCTGGACGTGGTCCTGGGCAACCTGCTCCAGACATCCCTGCTTGAGCATGGGTTGGACCAAATGACCTCCAGAGGTCCCTTTCAACCTCAACCATTTCGTGATTCTGTGATTTCGTGTCATGTACTTAATTTCTCCATCATTTCATGTCTTGTATCTATTATTTTACACAGTTATCCTTTCTCTTTCCTTCATGTTCTGTTTTGCTTCAACACTTCAGTGTCTGCCATTCACTGACTACCTTCATACATCGAATTTTAGTGTTAGACTTATCCAGAGATACCTAATTTGAGAACATAACTAAAAGCATCTCTGCTAGGCTCTGTCTTTCTAGTGAAAAGCATGTTGCAGCATTTCCATTTTCAAGTTATGATAACTAATAACATATTACCAGAAAAACTAATAAAAAATGTCAGGCAATATGTGATAACAGCCTGAGCACAGTATCTCTCTGCTGAATTAATGCCAGGGTAGTATTTTTTGAAGCTTATTAAGTCACAAGGGCATAATTATACAAGCAGATGATATGTTCAACTATATAGGTCTTCCATGTTAAGTTCAGAAAAGGCATGAAACAATGTGAAAAGAAAATTGGGCTAGGGTTAGAATGTTTTTTTCTTGTTACTTTGGGCTATGAGTTCATGTCTCGCAGACAGAGCAAGACAGGGAAAAAAAAAAAGAAAAAAGAATTAAAAAAAAAATGTGGAGAATAGAAATAGAATAGTAATAGTAATAGATTTAAATAAGATGAGACCAGAGGCCTCAATGATTAGTAGTATTAGTAGAATTATTATGTGATATGTGCTTATCTTATGCTAGTCTGCCAGTTGTAGCCTGAAAAGAGTTGTTCTAGTGTAGGGAAGTATACAACAGAGCCTAACTTTAAGCTTTTACTTGCTCTCCTACCTTTTTTCCATTGACTATAAAGTGATTCTCACAAGCTGGAAGTATCTTAGAGTCTGAATTTAGGTCCTGTCTGCTATGAGAACCGTGAATATGCATGTTATAATTATATTAAATTTAAAT
>VXAL01002525.1:56860-68747 GCA_013399475.1 Chauna torquata
TTAAATTTATAATTACTTTAGATTTTCAAATAGAAATAGGGCCTAAACCTCATGATTCTTACCATTAGAGCAGACTGAAGAAGCATATATATATGTGTGTATGTACAAAAATGTACATATATGTAACGAGAATTTGTTTGAATTTGCTAATTCCAACAAGGACATGAACTAATTAAATGAAAAACAAACAAACAAACAAAAAACCCTCTAGCTTTCTATTCCCTGTTTGCAACCATAAAGCTGGAAGTTTAAATAAGGTTCTACTAAATAAACATAAATAAACAAAAAATATCCATACATAAAGAAAAGAAGCTACAGGTCATCTTAGGCAAGATATCTTATGGAAAACCAAAAGCAATAAACTGAAAATGAAAACAACTTTTTATTTCTTTTTAAACTATCCAACTAGTTAGTGATGAGGCCTTGGAATAATCATCTGAGAGAAACAGAAAAAAAACTTTGTCCTTGACTTGTTTAACATTGGATTGAATAAAGCCGCTTAAAATACACTGTAGAGAACAATTCCACACTAATGGTGCATGAACTTCGGTGATCTCAGATTATCTTTTCCAAAGCTGATTCTTACGGGACTACTCTTTTTTTTCTCTGATGTATCCTTTAATGGCTTATAAAAGAGAACTAAAGAAAGTAAATACAGAAGACTATTATCAAAACAGTTCCCCCTAACTCGTAAAGGGATCTGTTTAGAAGAAGACATCCATCACAGTTCCTCGTTCCTCAGTCAGAGTGTTATGAATAATTTTATTTATTTTCCTTAATATAATTAATTTATACTTTCACATGTGTTGATATGTGATGCTGTGTTAGAAGGAAAGCCTGACAAACCTCCAAAGATGTTTAATTATTCATATGCTTTAATGTAAGCTTTTTTAAATTGTTGTGCCTTTTTGCTTTGATATGTTTTATTGTGTGATTGGTAAAGTGACTTTAGAGTTATACCCAGAGCACAGCCCTTGGGGTACAATGCTGGAAGGAGATAGCACACGTGTGCAACTGGCATCACACTCAGAACTTCAATAATCTCCATAATATTAACAGCCCCATAAGCAAGGGGATCTGGGCTCTATCCCTGCTACTGCAGTGAAATGAGAGACTCCTAAGGTATAAAAAGTAGCTGTAGCTATAAAATCCTAAATGTCTGTAGATGCTCAACAATATAAAACAGTTTCATAGTATGTTGGAAATTAAAAAGTTTAGAATAAATCACAATGTGATGTCCATCCTATGACCCCCCAAAAACAACTCCTAAAAAACAAAAAGAGCATTTCCTGCTCTGTCCAGTCTCATATACCCTTGCTCACCATGACTTCTCATAGATACTGCCTTATACCTAAAGGATATTGTTTCTGGAGCATTGCTCTTGTATGGTGCTTTGTGACCTGTTAAACACTAATGCTGTAGTGGCTCATGAAAACTTTTCTGTATTGTCCTTGGAAAGTGCTCCCACATACTCATCAATAAATCAAATCATAATGAGATTTAATGAAAGCATAGTCTCTGTTCAGTAAAATATTAATGCCACTTTTTGTTACCCAGTAGGAGTATGGTTGGTTACACATGGCAGATGACAGTTCAAGTAGAGATTGCCAGGAGGGTAAGCCATCATCTCTTCTTCCCAGTGGGACATTTCCCGGTCCATCCTGAGCCCGATAAATACTTTCCAGACTACTCAACTTCCTGTGAAGTGAGCGAGCTGCAAAACCACTGTTAAGACAAGAGGGAAATGTGATCTTAATTATATCAAAGAGCTATAAAAATTGCAGATCCTGCTTTTCCACTGTCCTCAGAGAGTGCTTAATTTAGTTTAAGACTGCATGCACTTCAGACCTCCTCTGTACAGTGAAGGATTTTCATGGTTCATTCCTACTGCTATGGCTTTCATTCTCACCTACCTACCAACAACCCCAGGGGTCTGCTGCAATAACTGGGGATTAGAGACACCCAGCTGCGCTCTCACGATTTGATTTAAGGACTGGAAGTCAAAAGAGCAATATTTTCTTGCTGTATTTTAGCGTGCATGTACCAAAGAGCCATATTCTTCCATCTCTACTCATATTCAGGAGTAGATGACATGACAATACAGCTTTTTACAGGGTGGCATCCTAAAGTAAAGATGATAGTCCTGCTGTCATTCCCTGTCTTGTCTCTCTTTGGGGCCTGTGTCTCCATCATGATGACAAAACCTGTCATTCTACAGAGGAGTGGAGACAACTCTCATCTGAGCAAGTCCACACAAAGCCTCTGCTGAAGAGTGCACAAATCGCTCAGTTCTGTGCTGCAAAGAATGTTTCTGTAGACTCTTTTTCCTTTTTGCACTCATAAAATAAAGGACATATTGTTAACAGACAACCAAATAAACCAAATGCCTCTCTGGGGAAAAAAAATAAAATAAAAAAAATCATACCATAGATTCCATCATTTGTGACTTCTACAAGTTTACACAAAGATGTCAGTAGAGTGGTGTACTTCTGTTCTCTGGGCTTTACTTGCATGAAATTCACCACTGCAACAACTTCAAAAAAAAAAAAAAAAAAAAAAAAAAAAAAAAGAGTAGAGAATCATTTTCATCTGTATTTGTTCTACTAAACATAAAAGATTTTCATGAGATGGTGAACGATGAGTTTTTCATTTGCCCTTCAGATATGAGAGCCACATTTCCTGCCCACATGGTATTTTTACATATAGAGCTTTGTCGAAAATTACACCACCAATAATTCACTGGAGAAGCTGGAAATGGCAAAGCAATTTGAGTCATCTTATTCAAAGTGGCAAAAGAAAAGAGAGTTGTACTCTTTGACAAAACAAAATTGGACCCAAAGTGTGAAATGTCTATTGCCCATTATTTGAAATTACCAGAGTAAGCCCTGTGATTCCAAAGCCAATCTGGCTATGGCAGACAGTAAAAAGTGGATAGTAGCTCATTTTTGCCATCCTGCCAAAATCGATATAATTTTAGAGAGCTTCACTGAGAAACAACTTGTCATGCCAGTAATGCATGTCAAAGAAATGAAATTCTTCTTTTTACATGCTTTGGTGTAATTGAAGCAAATGTGAAGGATGTTTTCTGTCAGCCTTGTGGCATTAATAGGGATGGAAGTTACATCTTTTTCCAGCCTTCTGCTCAACAAAGCTGCCCTCAAGGTCAGCGCGACTTTTGCCTGTGTAAAGATTGAAGGGCTGGAATAACTAGTGGTCCTGAATCAGATCAGAGGTATTTGAATGCAGGTTTGATCACCTTGATATAGAAAACTGATCACAGCTACTCTGTATGAGCCCAAGCACTCCTTTTGTTTTAAAATAGATGACTTCACCCCATGACAGAAGTCTTCATGTGTACGTAGTCAAAGCTTCAAGGATCTTTGAAAATTGGCATTTGTGAGCTCTGGAAACGTGCTTATTCCCAGCATGTATTAGTGTACTTCTTAGTTAGGTACGACTTTAATCTCCTGTCCTACCTTCCTGTACACAACTACCTTGGTCTCCATGAGTGGCTATGTGCAGAGGGAAGCTGGGGGCAGGACGTAGCAAGGGAGCAGTGTCACAAGCGTCTCCTTCAAGAAGAAAATTCCCTCCTGTGCATTTGCTACCTGAAGCACTCAAAGAAGTCACATCTGTGTAAAACTCCGAACTCCCTTCAGTCTCACTCTCTCAGGCCATTACATCTCTGAAACAGCTTCTCATTGGTGATAAATTAGCTTTAACTATTGAAGCTTCCAGGTCTGTGTCACACCCAGCTTTGAATGTACTAACAGAGTATTAACTATACTATAGGTTGGAGATTAAAATTACACCAGAAGCTAAAATCTTTTAAAGTGCTGCGATTTCCAATATTTGTCTTCCAGGGCTAAGAAAGATCTATTTTACCTCAACTGGCTAGAAGAATATAATTGCAAAAGCCCTATGAAAGAATAAATGAAACATAAAAACATAGAGGTTCTTATTTTTGCCCTGAGGGAGAGTAGTCCATTACGAGGCAGGACCCTCAGATTTCGTAATTAATTTCATTTGCCAGTTTAGTTTCTATGCAAAAAAAAAACAAGATTTCATAGGAAGATTTGTCTCATTCAGTCATTACATTTCTTGCCAAAGCTCTGCACTGACTCTGCAGTTTCTAGTGCTTATTTGGATGTTCTGCACAGAATTGAATAAAGCTGCAAAGTTCAGTACTGTGTTTTGACTCCTATTTCCACAGTTAGCTAGTAGTTTCTGACTGCTCTCAGAATCTCAGCTGCTTATTTGTTGCCTTGAAAATGTTGCTTTCCAAAATTAACTGTTGTATCAAGGTCTTCTACAGTGTCCCCTCCTCTTTTCCTTAACATTCAGGGAAGAGGAGTATGCCTGTGTAGAGGGCCATAGATCAGGGATCAGAGTTGTACCTTGCTTCTCTTTCTCCATTCTCTCCTTTACTGTGCAATGGCTCTAGTTATAAGCCTTCCACTGATTACATCAGCTGCTCTGCAAGAAGTTTCATCGCTGAGTCCTCAGCTGAATCCCTTGCAAATCACTAAGACACCAAGGAAGCCAAAGACAACAGGAAAGTGTGGGTCCATTGTTGAATGAGATGAGGGACCTGGTTACACACAACAAGGAAAAGGCTGAGGTGCTGAATGCCTGCTTTGCTTCAGTCTTTACCAACAAGGCAGGTCCTCAGGGATCCCAGGTCCCACAGATCAGGTGGAAAGGCTGGAGCAAGGAAGATACATCCTTGGTGGAAGAGGGACAGGTCAGGGAGGGCTTAAGCAAACTGGGCATATTGTCCTTGGGCCTTGATTGGATGTACTCACAAGTACATGAAATTCATGAGAATCTCATGAATTTCAGCAAGAAGTGCAAAGTGCTGTACCTGAGGAGGAACAACCCAAGACACTAATACACTCTGGGGCCACCCAGATGGAAAGAAGCTTGTGGCAGCATAGGACCTGCGGGTCCTGGTGGACACCAGGTTGAACCATGAGCCAGCAATGTGACCTTGTTGCTATGAAGTCCAATTGTATTTTTGGCTGCATTAGGCAAAGGATTGCCAGCAGGTCAAGGGAGGTGATCCTTCCCGTCTATTCTGGTGAGTCATATCTGGAGCACTGTGCCCAGTTCTGGGACCCCCAGCGAAAGAGAGACATGGAGCTGCTGGAAACAATCAAACATAGGGCCATGAAGATGATTAGGGAACTGGATCCTCTCTCCTGTGAAGAAAGATTGGGCAATATAGGACTCTTCACTCTAGAGAAAAGAAGTCTGAGAGGTATCTTAATGTATAGAAATACCTGAAGCAAGGTGATTCTGTGCTTTTACAAGGTCTTCTAGCCCAGTACCTGCAATCTCAAAAGGATAGCTCTAAAATGTGGCACTGTGTGTACCGCTATTCCCATCACCTATTCTTCTGAGAAGAGCAGAAATAAGAATATATACTCAGAATTAGCCCTGACTAGGAGATTTGTCAGAGAAGAGACCCACTGCACAATATCTGATAAAGTTCAAAAGCACATTTTTCTTTCCTGCCTTCAGATTCCTTGCTCTCTTTGCATCTATCTGTCAATTGATCTATCCTATCTACTTGCTTCCCATTGCTCTTCTTTTCGCCATTGTGCTACTAAGTAAAACTATAAAATATGAATGTGAGAAATACAGTGGTGGCTAATTTTGACTCTGGGATTAAAAAGAAAACCATCATGGCATGTCTCAGCATTCGAACACTCTCAAGCGTTATTTTCTCATAAATGTTATTGTTTAGATGAAAACACTTCTGGCTGAAGTAACCATAGTTTAATTTGTTATTGTTAGTTATATTTGTTTTACATTCGCTTAATAATTTAACTTGCAGATATTTACCCTTGAATATAAAGTGAACTTTTTCAAAGCCCATTTAGCCTGTCAGTGGTTTCATTTTCTGAGGCATCCATAAACAACATCTAATCTAATATGTTTAAAAAATAAAAAGTCTATAATAAGAATAAGAACATTAAAGTCTAAGGCTGTGAGGCTCCTGAAAATGTCATTTGTGTTGAGAATAACAATGCTACACCTGGCTTCTCCAGTGATTTTCTGGGGAAGTGAGTGTTATTGGCCTACATGAACTGATTTAAAATGTTATTTTCTAACTAATTTTCATGTTCAATTTCTGGATATGAAATGTTACAATATACAAAGAATCTAATACATTTTTTTGTCATCTGAGATTTTATTATACAGCTTCTGAATTTACTTTTGCATCTTGCATAAGGTGATAAATCAGTATTTTCCAATAACAGCATCTATTCAATCACATACTTTATGGCTTCATGGCTTCAGAATACGAATTTCAGCCGCTGGTTTTAAAATGTAAAAGCTCAGGTGATTACTTTCCCAATGTTCATTTTTTGGAACACTGTTTTTAGACATCATTGAATTTAAATATAGTTATGTCAGCAGCTCAGCACAAACTATGTTAGAACACCATTCATCTTTGCTTGTTGAAATAGTTGTAGATAGCAATTCATGTTCTTCTTTTTTTTTTATATAGATTCATTTTAATGCATCCACTTCAATTATAGGCAATAAAATATGTCCTTAATGGAAATTTTTTGCATATTTCTCTAAAGCAGTAGTCTATTTAAAATGGATTTTGTCAGACCTAGATGCCACTGTCTATTTGTTCTTCAACAGCGAAAAGTGAGAAACAGTAGGTAAATAGGTGGATACATAAAAGTTATGAAGTTCCATTTATTTTCTCCATAAGAGAATGTGAAACTACTTGCTGTTCTCATGAGTATCCTGTTAGAGGACCAGCTGGAAAAAAAAAATGTTTTATATACTCTTTTAAACAGATGCCAGGCATATCCTAATCTGAATGCACCTGCTGTACGGATGTACGTGTGATATATTGTGCTTGTACTGCAGTGAATTTTAAAATGAAAGATTACTGTTCAAAGCCCTCAGCTAAGGCCCAGTGGACCTTAAACTGCTCCTGAGACCTTCCACAGATACTTCATGTGAACCAAGGAGAAGAAACTTAATTTCTTCATACCATTGCTTCCCAACCTTGCATTTGTTTTAAAACGTGCAGTGACAGACCAGGTTTATTTGATGTCTGTCATTTCTTACAAATATTTTTGAGGAAAGTAAATAGTCCTTCCTAACTCCCAATGTTAGCTGATGTTAAACTAGGGCAGATTCCTTCTGTTGACTTAACTCATAATCTCTGAACAGTGAAACACAAATCTTAATAGGCTGCCTAGCATTACCCCAACTCATGGAACTACCCAAGCTGCTCTTAGTCACGTATGTTTATCTATTTCTTTAAAATAGAAGTCAAATTATTTCTTCTAAAAAATGTTCTGTTGCAGCAAATTCTAAGAGCTAAGAGTGTGTTATCCGTTCTATATGAAGCTTGTTTTATGCTATCTTTTATATTTCAGGTTTAGCTATTCCTATATGAGAAGAATAGAACATGGCTAAGCTGGGCCAAGCATAGTATTTCATACATTGGTGCTCCAGAAGACATGTTCTTGTGCCATGAAATTTAGCTCTAAATTATGACCAGGAGTCTTGTCCTTCCCTAGGGTTGCACTAACACCTATTACAAATAGTACAGAAGATTGCTTTGCTAAACTTTATACAAAACATTACAGAGAACTGAAAGGGGATTACCAAGCATCACTCTGTACAGTCCATATTTATTGGCAAAAACACTATACTACACAGTGTGCTCTCCTGCATCCCAAAGCAATATTCCCATTTCTAGTCAATGGACATAAAATCACAGCAAAAATGAACACTCCAGATCCTAGTTTATGGGCTTTCTAAGTGTTTCAGTGCTTGCCTACGCCATGTTGCCGTATTGATAAACTTTCTTCATCAAAATCCTTTTCTAACCTTACGTTTTTGTTGCTTCAAATACTCTGTGCTTACTTAGGCATTTTTTATTGACAGCTTGAACACCCTAGAAGTTTCAAAGATGTGTAGAAGTTTTAGGCATTAAATTCTCATTACCTTTGAGATGAAATAGATTCTTTTTTTTTTTCCTTATGTTCTTCTGAAATACCATAAACAGCTTAAAGTTGAAAGAATATATTCAAGAAAATTAAATGTAGTTAAAATACATTGCTTTGTTTGAACTGAAACACTTCAGAAGAGTGAATACTCTTCAAATCATTGTCTTTATTCCAGCCAGGAGTAAAACCATATTTCAAAAACTTAAAAGGTGTTGCAAACTAAATATTTTTTCTTCCAGACAACTCTAGCTCTGCTGATGGTGTCTTCAGCAAGTAAGAATGCCTTAAAACCTCATCAGATTTTTTTCTAAGCAAGAAAGCAGATGACCTATTACAGATTCACACAAATACTGTTTGCACACACCCATCATCTCTCAGGCAGTCTTCCTCCTACATCCTCTGCAAAAGTGTGTGGGAAGTAGCAAAAATAGCTCCTAAATGGTACACTAAAGAGGGAGTTTTGTCATCAGGATAGATTAAAGGTTTTGACTAAATGAATTACCTTGCTGAAATGAGATTCAAACTGTACATCATCAAAATCATGTATTTGACAGTCTAAGTCATTGTATGTGTCAAGGTGCAGCTCTACAGGATAGATTTAGCTATTTCCAAAGAAATCCCTTCCCTTTGCAGAAATATGTTTTCTTTGACAGCTGAAGCTCTCATTTGAAGACCCTAGTGAAGATACATGATAATACAGAACAGTGCAGGTGTTTACAAGTGAAGAGAGAAGGATGCTTTTTGTACATCTGAAGAGAAAGTTATCAGGCAGACTTCTCTTCAGATACTTGGAATCATGCCAGCATCTTGTTGCTCATGACCTTGGCACACTCATACCCTGTTTAAACTGAAGCATTTAGGAAAATGTCAGACTGATAATGATGAAAACTGAAATACACTATGTATTTATACGGAAAGAGTCAGAGAAATGGAAAACACAAGAAAATATGAGACAGTCTAGTAAAAGCTCCTGTACATCCCAGATTCTTGAAAGTCCATTGGAGAAAACTAAACAACTCAGTAAATTTGTTCAAATGACAAGTTTTATGCTTAGAGGGTCTTTGGTTCCGTATTGTAAAGCAGAGTACCTGCTCCTGATTTGCTGTGTTGCACAGAGATTAATTTACAGGCAGGATCTGTACCAGAATGAACCAAATAGTTTCTTTAGAAAGAGAATCTGTGAACAGCTGGAGAATAGCTAGCACAAGGCTCTAGACTTAAATATATTGAGTAGAAACTGGTCTACACAGTTTCTTTTGAGGAATTTGGAACATATTCTGAAACTGATATGAAAGATAGTGTTGACGTAGCCTCATGGCAGCATGGGTAGGGGAGAGGAGGCATCAAGTTGCTAGCAACTTCAGCTAAAATTACTGATGGACTGAGATATGTTTAGATGACACTAGAAGATAAAGTATGTTCTAGACAGAGAGGGTAAAAAATGCAGAAGGAGCCTGCCAATCTGATGCTAGGAAATACGCTTTCTTGGCCTTATATCTGGCTCCTATTTTGCCTCTAAGCTGTGTGAGAAAGACACTCTAGTCAGAAAGCTTTGAAAGAGGATTTTCATAGCACAGTTAATCTGTTGCATTTTATGTCTGCTAACTTAAATATGGAGACAAAAAGGGAAATACAGAGCCACATCTGTCCAAGATTTTACCTGTTCAGTAAACTCCTTTAATGCCTTTTATTGTAGCCCTATATGCCAAGATACTTTTCAACTCATGTTCAGCTTTTAGATCCCTGAACTACAGAAGCGTCCAGGTGATACCAGAAAACAGCACAATTAGCTTGCAGAGATAGATCAGAGATGGCATCTATCCCACCATTGCCATGTAGTTGGGTAGCCCTGAAGGAATAAACTGGATGTTCTCAGGACCTGGTGGTTGCTGTCCATTTTAGGTTACTGTTATTATCTATCCCCGCAAAATAGACCTTGGGTGTATTTTTCATTTTCCATTTCTCCCTCCACTTCTCTGGGCACACTGTTCTAATGACAGATGTGTAAGTGTAAAATCAACAATGATGTTCAAAAACACATTCAGTAAAGAACTACTGAATATGTAAAATTCTAGTATTATCCATGCAGAAATCTTAAGTATGGGCTTGTGCTTAAGCTTAGTTCGGACAAAAAAAAAAAAAANNTTGTGGGAAAAAAAAAAAAAAAAACAACAACCTGAATATATTGCCTTTTTTTATTTTCTGCATATTTATCCTTGAGAATCAAGCAGAGGATTTCTGGGACATAATAATCCCTAGATTTTCTTCCAGCCATTGGTGTCAGGAATGCTGAGAAAACCCTCCAATTTCCACTCATTATGTTACATTGTCTCATATTGTGCAGCCACTAAAGTTTGTGTAAATATGCTCATACTCCTAAACAACAGTCATTCTTCTTATTCAGCTTAGGATGACCAGTTCAAACTTTCTTGTAGAAACCACATGTGTAATTTATTACACTATAATAAAGATACTTTGGCATAGATCCAAAAGTATCTGACAATCTCTCAGTGTTGAATCACATATTTGAAGGGGTAAATTTTTAGTTTCTGAAAATCATTGCTTCTCCGTAAACTCAGTGGAAGTACATTCACAGCCACCCACTCAAACTTCATCAAAATAAACAACCAATTAGAGTTCACTGTGCCATCTAAACAAGCGTGGTCCTAAGGCAGCGTCATGGCATGGATGAGGCCTCAAGAGGACTGGATACCTCGTTCTGCTATTTTCCTCTTATTTGATTTCTAGTAAGTTGCATCACTTCCAAATCTTCCTTCTTGACTTTTGTATATCCTGTTTTATTACACTGTGAATTGTCCGTGATCATTTGCTTTTGTGGTGGTTTTCACAGTCAACCTGAAACACAATAGGCCCAATTCATGTTCAATCCCTCCAGAGAATTGCAGACAGCTGCTACTTTCAGGCATTCTTCAAGCATAACGTGATAGTTTTTCCTCAAGTACCTGCATTTTTTATAATAGATTTCATTCAGACTAGGCTCCTTTATAGGCTCAAAAGAGAATGCCCCAGGAGGAATAAATAAATAAATAAATAAATAAATAAATAAATAAATAAATAAATAAATAAATAAATAAATAAATAAATAAATAAATAAATAAATAAATAAATAAATAAATAAATAAATAAATAAATAAATAAATAAATAAATAAATAAATAAATAAATAAATAAATAAATAAATAAATAAATAAATAAATAAATAAATAAATAAATAAATAAATGTTCAAGCACTTACTCCCAGAACTGCATCTTTTATAATTTTTACAATGGTTTTGATTGAAGGGAAGACTAAATCCAGGCTTCGCTTTACAGTAAGTGCCCTCAACACTAGGCTGGAAAGTCAAATTTATTCTGGTCCATCTCTCCCTCTCTCTCAGAGAAGAGGAGGCAGATATAAGGTTCCTTATCCAGGCTACTTTACTGTTAATGCCCTCTGGATTGGATTTGGATCCCAAATACTAAAAGGCACTGAACCTGTATAAATAACACTTATACAAGTGCTCTCCTTACTGATGGTTTTACAAAAACAAATGCCAAAGTTACCTATGTGCTCATCCTGAATAAAAGCAACAGACTTCCATGCTTTGCTTTCCAAGAAGGTTCCATCAACCACATGGTATGTGAAATATTCACTGTCATTATAGAAATGGCTTATTTTTCATCCTTAGGTTTATCTAGTTGAAGACTCCATAAAGAGGAAAAATACCGTCAAAAAAGCCTTTGGCATCCAGAACAAAAACAGCTCAAGATAGAAGTCCTAATTCTGACTTCATAGCTCCCTGGGAAAGACAGGAAAGCAAGGACAGCCAGCTCAGTGTGACAAGGATCAATGGATCACAGTTGTGTTAAAAATTGTAATAGTTTGGACTTTGGGCAAAA